>VZRR01000016.1:0-15212 GCA_013398015.1 Oreocharis arfaki | reverse complement strand
GTCTCACCCGAACCGAGCTCGGGCCGGCAGCCGCGCGCGGAGCGGGGGAGCCCGGCGCGTCCCGCCGGGGTGCGCGGGCCGAGGGTGCCCCCGCGCGGCGGCGCAGAGCCGGGAGTGTCGCTGTGTTTCGGGCTCGGGTCCTCAAATCCTTATAATTTAACTTAAAACGCGCTTTGCGCCTCTTCCTACGAGACGCAGCCCCCGCAAAGATCCCAAACCGGCTGCTCTTTCCGGCCACCCGACCCAGGCACACACGGTACAGCAAGAGAGAATGCGTGTCCTTGATAATGCTGCCACCGGGACGAAGTGTGTAAAACCCCTCCTGCTCAAAGGATCGCATTTTTATCTGTTAGTTCACACGGATTCTGAATTTTGCTCTCTGTTCCTGCCATATTCTCGCTGTCTGTAGAATATATGTGAAAGGGTACGAGCAGAAGCCTGAAGAGTAAATTCAAAACTTCTCACAAAGGCTATTTTCCTTTTACCCACCGAAACATACTGTCAAGACAGATCTCACACAGTCCTTAACTACAGACTAAAAAAACAATAGACATTTTTTTCCACAGTGATGTTCCTTACAAGACACAGCTTCCAACTATTATCAGCTTCAATACCTGGATTTCCAGAGCTAAGTTCAAAATTACAAACTGTCTTTGCGCCACGGGGACAAAGTTTTCAGCGGGGCCTGTTGCAGTAGGACAAAGGGGAATGATTTTTAACTGACAGAGGGATGATTTAGATGACACAGGAAAGATTTCCGACTTCAAAACCACCATGCCTTAAAGGACATCCCTTTGTCTTCTTGCACTGCAGTATGTACATTACTTAGTGTCAGTAAAAAATGGATCATAACTCTTAGGTATGAATGAAACACTTGAAAAGTCATCTATTTTACTTATGCTCTTCTGCTCACAGGATCAAGCAGCTTCTACTTATACTAAAAGAAAAAAATACTTAACTGGGTGTCCTAGCTTCCACTAGCTGAACCCCAAAACTGATTTTTTTAAATGTAAGATCATATTTTATCTTTCTTATCTTGAAGCCCAACTATGACGCAGCTCTCAGCTTTTTCATAGCTTCTCCCCATGAAATCACGAACACAAAGCAAAAGTTGTCTGATAAAACCAGACCTAATTCTCTCGAAGTAATCCCAATTTATCTGGAACTCTTAACACCTCAGCACCTCATTTGTGCTCCACTGTCAGCTGAGAAATTGGTATTTTTTACTACACAACTGATGCCTCACTCAGGTGGCATTTTACAGATCAAAGCTAACTCTGCTATTTTGGTGTATTTTTTAGGCTATATTTTTAAGAGCTGACAACACAAAACCGACAGCAGACATGGTAAACAGGTCCCTAAATGTGAGGCAAGGCACGACTGATTCAAAGCACCCGGTTTTAAGTCTCATGTATCCAACCAATACCCTTCTTTGTAAAAAATTACCACCTTCTTTCTCGCATCTGTATTTAATCCCAAATCTTAGGGTGCCATGAACTACTGCAGGCCTCTTACACAAGACTTTTGGTGGGTCACCATGTGGTGCCCATCCCTAAGTCCCCACATCTCTCCACCGCCTCCTCAAAGCCAGGATATTCCTGTTGGTTCCTCTAAGATCACGCACACATGACTTGTGTCTTCACAAGGGTCACTGTAAGAATGGGAATGGGGCAGAAAAAGGTGACACAGTTGGGCCTCTCTCACCAAAAAGCCTTCGTGCTTTGCTTTGCGATGCCTCTTTGCAAAAGCTTTCTCCAAAACTCATCCTCTTCTATCTCCTAGGATTCATTTCAATCACAAAAGCAGGGCTAAATTGACACAGAGAATTGCTACATAGATGGCAAACAGGAACTTGACATTATTTAGGAAAAATGCAGCTGTGCAGGCACTCAAAACTTCTCCGAAACGTTTCTGTTCCTTCCCTTTATCACACTTCTCTCCCATACTCCCACACAGTTTGTTATTCCTGCCATTCCGTGTAATTCAACAACACCAACAATTATCTGGTTTAACAAGCTGTGTCTGCTTTCCCACTTCCCTCAGACAGTGTTTTCCCATTGTTAGGGGTTACAATTTCACTTGTAGGATTTCCTTATACAAAAAAAAAAAACCCCTTCACCAGATAAATCCTTCTCTCCCTCTGCTGCAAAGAGAGGGAGCCTTTCCACAGGGCTATCACCAGCCTTTTCCACAAGGGAAAAAAACCTTAGAACAGAAGCCCCTCCCAAGCATGGAAAGGATTTTCCTTACTCAAGATTTAAGCCTCAAACTCCAAGATGTTGAACAGAGTAAAGACTACAAGCTATACACCCCCAAAAAAACCCAACAACAACTTAACTTTCATTGATTTATAAGGCACAGTAAGTATTTAGCATTTTTTGTTTGCAACTTGAGCCATAAAGAATCCCAAGGTATTTTCACACAATAAAAGTCAACTTTCCACAGACAGCTTTTTCATCGTAATCATTTCTCTCTAAAACAAGTGTTAAGAAAGTAGGAAGCATCAGAAGACTTTCAGGAATGTAAACAAAACAGATAAAACACATAACAGTGAAGTTCCATAATAAACAAAAACATGGCACTCTAGAAGCTCCATTTTCCTTCATGTAAAGGGTTCAGATATGACTTTTTCTAGCTCTGACAAACTGCAGAGTTTTAGAATTTGAAGTACATCAGAATGAATTGGAAACAAAAAGCCTTAGCAGCCTCTGACACGCAAATACCAACTGGATAAATAGCAAACATAGTTTAACAATAATCACTTGTTTTGAGGAACTACAGCAGTCAAAGCAAATGTAAAATCCCCACAAACTTAATCTGTACCAAAGACTCCAAATCAATACTTTTGAAAGTAACCAATACATAGCTTGATCTGTTACTGTTCAGGCCACAAGGTTCAGTGAATTTCTAGAAAACATTCACATATTGAGCAGCATAAACATCCCTTACCTCTAGGTCCCACGTAAGCTTACTTGACTCACTTGAAGCAAAGAAGACCGAAGAATTTCCACCGAGAAAACAGAAAAACCCATCAATGACACAACTGGCCTTAGCAGAACCCTCAAAGAAGCTGCTTGGTTGGTGCAACCAAGCCCTCAGAGCAGTACCAAAAAGAGGGAACCCCCTTTCCAAACCTTATTTAAAGCAGCCGTGGGAGGGAGTGTTAATGAGCCCTAAGGCTCAACAGCTGGCTGGGCTTCCATGGGTGCTGCTGGAAATTTCCTCCTCAAGCTGCTGTCTCTGTTTCAAACAAGTGCTAATGGCATTTTCCTTATGTTTCATTAAACTGCATTTTTTTTCTGCAAGATTCAGAACTATTTTTGTTAATAAACTGCTGCCTGACACCTGAAAATCAGTGTGAGCCCAGACAGCAGGAGATGGGGGGTGGGGGGGAGCAGAGACAAAGCGTGACTAGAGCAGGTGAATCACATATCGAGTCTAAATTAAATGGGAAAAAAAAAAGTGTTAAGAGAATTCATTTTGCATTTTTTCAAAGCACCACTGATGGAGAGATAATGTTCGTCTGGTGTGTTTTCTGCCATCCAGCAAAATCTCCATCCAGCCAGCCCTCAATTTATTGTCTACCTGGAGTTGCTGGTCCAGTATTTGGAGTGACCAAATACTCTCTACTCCCCTCACCACTGCCAGGTTCTTGTATCTTCCCAGCTGGAGGAGAAACTTCATTCAATTTGTAATAACTCAAATTCTTCCCCCATTCATTTTGTGCAAAATGGCCTTTGCCAAGGTTACAATAGTTACCTTTCAGGATGTCTTGATTGGTAATTTAGGTAAATTTACTTGATAGCACTAATTAAAATTTAAAAAGAGAACAGAGAATCTCATGAATGTAGAATTTCAGGAATAATACCGTCCCTTGTGGAAACTTTTCAGATGGTTAGAAGTCACTGAAATCGGAGAGTGTGCTGAACAAACCTTCAGGCTGTTAATAATAAATGGACATCTCACCTTCTCCCTGTCTTGGTTTTTTCTGTGATTTAGCATAGCCTGAAACTACATTTTGCTATTAACAATTCCTATCGAGAGAAGCACTCCCGCTTAACAAATCTTGCCTCGTTTTTTTCTACTCTACTATTTAGTCTAATAAAAGACATTTCTTGTCCTTACATAACTTGCCTCGCTCGTATCCTTAGGCTGTCAATTAAAACATAATTTCTATTTAAATAAGATCAGGAACTTAAATTTGCTTAGCATAAGAAATCAGCCCAGATCAGCTTTACTGTTATTTATAATGACAGATAAGGCAGAGCTCCTCAAAATTAATACTGTCAAGAAAGAAGGGGTCATGTCTATCATGACTAATAGTGACTGTTAAGCAAGACCATTTAAAAAACTTTAATTGCCGAAGATTTTGTATTACAGCCTGCTCCTGACACACGTTTTCAGGTATGAAAAGCATAAGAATCACTGAGAATCTATTAAGAATATCTTTTCTACTTTCACGAGCTGCCTTTTGTAGTAGATATAATTGGAGTGATAAGGAACTTGGAGTGGAATCTCTGCAGGTGTGCATCAGATGCCCAAGATGAACAAATAAATGGTTTGCTGCTGCTGCTGCTGCTGTACAGACAACATCTTCAGAGGTCCTTCAGAGCAAACTGGTCAGGTACCAGTCAGGTACAAACTGGTCAGCATCACCTTTATCCTTGGGAAAGAGGTGGAACGAATAACCCTGGGAAGCATTAAGGACAAAAAGGTGATTTAGAATCCCAGAGTTTGGATTGGAAGGGACCTTCCCCTTAGTCCCACCCCCTGCCATGGGCAGGGACACCTCCCATTAGCCCAGGTTGCTCCAAGCCACATCCAACCCGGCCTTAAGCACTTCCAGGGATGGGGAGTCCACAACATCTCTGGGCAACCCATGCCAGGGCCTCAGCACCCTCAGCGGGAAGAATTATTTCCCAATCCTTGATGCAGCCCAGGATACTGTTGTTTTTCTGGGCTGCAAGTGCACATTGCTGGGTCTTGTTGAGCTTCTCATCAACCAACACCCCCAATTGTTTTCCAGGCTGCTCTCAATCCATTCTCCATTGATTTCTGAAAGGGAAGTGATGCCTGACTAATCTGTCAGCCTTCCACGATGGGATCAGTGGGATGAGGGAAGAGCAGCTGATGTTATCTTCACTGCAGCAAGGCTTTGGACACCCGTTCCTGCAACATCCTCACTGGCAAACTGATGGATTTTTGCCTGGATAAGTGGCTCCTTTCAATCTAAGTGGAAAACAACTTTGGATAAAAAGACCTGTTGGAAAACAAGTTAACCTAGGAATACATCCTTGTGGCAGTGAAAGCCAGCAGCATCCCAGGAAAAGCACTGCCAGCAGGTGGAGGAAGTGATCCTTCTCTCTGCTCAGCGCTGACGAGACTCGGATGGAGTCAGAGTCCAGCTCTGGGTTTTCCAGTACAAGAGAGGCACGGACAGACTGGAGTTAATCCATCAAAGGGACACAAAGATGATTAAGGGACTGGAGTTTGTGTCATTTGAGAGGCGGAGAGGCTGGGACTGTTCATTCTGGAGCAGGTGGGCCAGTGTCTTTGTGTATAAATACCTGATGAATAAAAAAAGGAAAAAGACAGGTGGGCTCTTCTCAGTGGTTTCCAGGGAAAGAACGAGAAGCAGTAGGCCCAAACTGAAATACAAAATATTCCATTTAAACTTTAAACCCCCCACCCCCCACCTTTTACTGTGACGGTGGCAAAACCTTGGAACACATGAAACAAGTGAAAACCTGGAACAGGTTTCCCAGGGAGGTTGTGGAATCTCCATCCTGAGAGATACTCAAAACCCAGCTGGACACAATCCTGGACGAGCTGCTTTAGCTGACCCTGCTTTGGGGGGTTGGATTGGATGAGCTCCAGAGGTGCTTTCCAGCCACCACAAGGATTCCACGAATCTTGCTCTTTCCACTGCAAAGGATACACAGAGGAACCATTTCCAACACAACTCCCCCTTTCTAAAGTCTGCCTACATTTGGAATTCCTCTCCTCACTACCCTTCAGCACTGCTGCCGAATCCTCTGATCTTGAATTTAGTTTTCAATCTCTCTCAATTCAGCACACATTGTATAGGTTAAGGCATCTTTAAATCCAACACTTTCTAAGAATGAAAGTAGTACTGAAGATGCTTCCTGCACTTTTCAGAGGCAGCAAATAGGCTCCCTCCCCAGCAGCATTTATTCCACGTTTGTTTTGAAAACAATTTGAAGTAGAAAAGCAAAACCAATCTTGGAAATAATCAATGACATTTTATCTAATTTAAAATGTAATGCTCAACAAGCATTGAACACTTCTGTCCTGAGATTCGAAGTGTATGAAGACAAGAGGTGATATAAAAGTGTTTTTTTTATTTTTAAGTGCACCAGACAACTGAGCAAGTGTTGTAGTAGGCCTTATTTGGAAAGGTTATGGAACTACAAAGATTATGGATCTATATTGGATTATTTGCCCAATAAAATGATTGTGATGACAAAGGGTGGAGAAAACTGTCAGAATAAGAAAGACTAGACTAGAATGCCTTAAATTCCTGGATAAAAACTTGATACAGTATCAGACTGTCTCAATCACTATCAGAAGTCGTATCAGTGAGGGTTGGTGGGAGGAATCATATTTTACCTGGAACCAGATCAAATGAAGGCAATAAAAGAGTATTTACTTCATCACACGACAATATTCAAGACAAAAAGTGTACAGAAACTTACTGAGGCCTCTTCTCCCACTCCTCCACTTCTCATTTCACTCCTATTATTAATTACAATTTTACAGCGCATGCATTTTCTTCCTTATGCAGGAATCAAACAACCAGAACATCCTGAGAGCCATGAGGTGTTACCAAATAGCTGCAGATAATGATGTTGTTCTTCAGCACTTAACAGCTTCTAATTTGTAACATCCAGCTATAAAGTTACGGCAGGATAAACTTCCCCAGTCACCCAGGTCCTTAGCTCTGATCTAACACCAGGCCTGCCAAGCCTGTGTATGATTAGCTAGCAGTGTAAAAGAACTCTTTGGAGGCACTTAAAATAATCTCTGTTATCTGGTCACGGGATCCTCTGCTTTAGCATGTCTGTGTGGAAACCTGCTGCAGTCCCGTGTGCCAAAATACTCACACGTTTGGAAGAAGTTCATGTCAAAATCACACTTACGACTACTTATTACATTCACTGGCTGTAATATTAATCTGTCTCATGAGGCACTTGATGGAGCAAATTACATGTATCGATTGCAACGGATGTGTGTCATGTTTCCTGAAATAATGTTCATATCCTCGGCTCTCCCCTATTGACAAGAACATTATCAGGAGTCCATCACTGTGATTACAAAGCCAATGGGAAGCATAGCCATCAAGAAAGAATTACAGCTAAATATTGTGTTTTTCATAACCCTGAACAGCCAGGAAGTTGCCAAGAAACCAAATAAATAAAGTATTACCCTCCAAGAGTGCTGTGAAGTGGATGCTCCAAAGCTTATCAGGCCGTGCTGATATCGGTGCTTATTTACAATGGCAAACAGTGCTGAAAAGAATTGAAGACAAATTATAAAGCACATTCAAGGTCAAAATTCACATCTGCTTTGCCTGGGATCTTTCAGAACCTTAGGACAGCAGCTGCAGCGTTCGTTGTGTACTGAAATACACCCGTGTAGCAACAGCTTCCTAGCTACTGCTAGGAATCCACACCGGCTGTGCCTAAATTCTGCTTCCCTTTGGTGGTGCTCAAACCTTTCTTTTCCCAAGGAATCCCAAACTTGATGGGATTAGCAGCTTGGCCGTGTCACGCAGCCCGCTGCCTCCCTCTTGAGGCCGCAATAGCGCCGCATTTAAACGGCTCCAGGTCGTCCGCCACGCGCGTGGGAGCTCCAAAATTACCGAAATGAGGGATGCTCGGGGGAAAGGTGGGGGAAGAGCCGTGTGAACGAGGGCTGTCTGGCGCTCCGCGTGGGACGGGGGTGTGTGCGAGCTCAGACAGCTGCCTAGGCGGCCCAGGTGAGCCTGTCCCCGCGGTGCGACGCTGTCACAAGGCGCTGGCCCCAGCGAGGGACCAGCATGTGCAGCAGCTCACACACGGAACCGCTTGGAAGAGCTGCGGGGTGCTCAGAGTAACATCCCGACCGCGTGGGAGCAGAGCTGCCACTTTTCTATTTATAAAACTCGAAATAGAAATGTGCTTTCTTGCCTTACCCTCAGCCTGGAGCCTCTGGAAGGGGGAGCACGCTTTTCTCTTCACTGGCAAGACAGACTCAGCACCGTGTCAGAGATTTTTTCCACCAAGGGAAGTGCAGGGTGGCAGTGAAACTTTGCTGCTTTCTTACCCTGCCCCAAGTAAGGAGAGAATGAAAAACTTGGAGGCTTCGGGTGCCTCACCTTGAACTGGAAACTATTCTGGAAAGTTCAAACGTGTTTGTGGGGGGGAAAAACGACAAGGAATCAGTATTTCCAGCAACAAAATAATTACTAAAAAAAGCCAAACGTGTGAGAATAAAGGGGGAAACCCCACAACAAAACATCTCTAATCGCAGAATTCTCTTTTCACTAAGAACTTCCAACCTTTTTACTTCATGACTCCTAATCTTCTTTTCTCTGATTTCTCTGCTAAACTCAAGAGTTTCTTCACCCTTTCTACTATACACCAGAAAACTTGGCTTACTTGCACGTAAACCTACTATAGAATGCTAAAATTTTTTCAGTTTGAGGTATATTTCATATTGTTTAAATGCCTCAGAACCAATAGCATATAATTCTAATTTGGTTGACTAAAATTAGGCTGAAATTTTTATAGAGTTATATCTAAAGTTTGTAAGTCCTGTGTGAAAAATGTGATGTAACTCACCCAGCACAACCATTAATATTTGCTTTTTCAGAAAAAACAAGCTAGAAACCCAAGCTTTGTATCACTTGTAGGCCACTAAAACATGAAAGTTTGAGATAGAGCAAAAATCTTTGTTTCTCTCTCAAAGAATCTGTAAAAAAGTTTCAAAGAAATCTTTTTATTCTATATAATATCCTAACAGCATTCTAGTATTCACTACTAAATTATATTACCCTTACTAAAAATTTTAGAAACCTTTTTCAGTGAGAAGATTTGATCTCAGGATGTTGGCAGCAGGAATTTGTAGCTGGACATTTATTGCCAAGTGAGTGTAGTAATTAATGGAACATTTCTGAGTGGATATATTGGTCAGAAGGCACCTTCCATAATGCACTGGTCACACTTTTCCAGCGTGCTCCTTCCCAGTAAAAATAATTCACATAAAAATGTGAAGGAACAATCTTTTGCCATCTCACCCATCTTGTGAAGATGCAGAATGTGCATCCCACCATGGTTGTGCTACAGCAGAAGAGCATACAGACTTCCAACCTCAAAAAGTAAAATCCTGGGAAAAAAACATTAGGGAAATGATCCCATAGTAAGGTTTCAAACCTCACTGTCAGCTCAGTCCAGGCACACGTTGGTAATTAGCACTGCTGGCTCAGGAACCACCTTGTCAACGTGCAGCCCGGATAAACACAGCACCATCCACCTCCTTGGATCCCTAATTCCAGTTCTTATGACACAGGCCTGCTTGTTAGCACATAACCCAGGAATATTTTTCCAACAGGGAGATGGCTGACACGGGCCAATTTGTTATTGCCACTCAGGATGAACCACACGCTGGGAGCAGTGGGGAGATAATGACCCACTCCCTTTTTTTTCCCCTTTGCCTGTGTCATTGGGAAGGCATTGCCGTGACACATCCCCTGTGATGGAAGTGTCACAGTGCTCTGTAGTGTTCTGTGCGTTGCACAGCCAGTAATCCATCCCCAAAAAATATAGGAACAGTCTGGATGATTCAGTAAAAGTGGGGCTGGTGCCAGGAGCCGTCAGCGCTCAATAAAATGGTGAGTCAGAAATGTATCAGAAGTTGAGAAAAGGATTAAATTCAATGAAGAATGGAGGGTGGATATTGTAGGATAAGTCATTATGGATCACAGCAAAAGCTCCTCGTTTAAAGGTGTCCAAATAGAGGGGGATAGACCCAGGTCTGCCTCCAGGCCACAGGGGAACAATTAAAGTTAATTCTCAAGTACAATGGGAGAGGGAATATTGGTTGCAGTCCCTGTGAGTGGTGAGGAGGAAAAGGAGGAAACCATCATCACGGAGGAAGACAGTGAAAAGCCTCAGGAATCTGTCATGCAGGCAGAAAATCAAGATATCTCAGCCCTCCATATCTTGAAAACTACTTTCAGTTTCAGGAATGTGTATGGCTAGAAACATCAAGCGGAAGAGGGATTAGCACACTGTGAAAACAAGTGAAGAACTTCCTGACCATACCAGCAGCAAAAGAAAAGGTAAAAAAAAAAGAACTTTCTCAAATAATAGGATAACCAGAGGACTGCTGAAAAAGAGTTGTTTTCACTCCAGATGAATCAGAAGTGGTTGGTGGTCAAAACTAGGCCTAATTTCTATACTTAATATGATGCAGCACTCTTTCTTGTGGCTGTAAAAACATATCAAACATTTTTAGACTAGAAGTATTGAAAAAACGAAGTGAAAAAAAGTGTATTCCTCTTAAAATTTTTTGGAAGTCCACGTTACAGGTCAAGACCCAGTTGTGCTGTTCAACCACTGCCCTCAGTCCAAGGAAAATAGGAAATGCACATAACCAAAGCTGTCTAGGAATGCTGATGGATCCCTGTAGATCAGTGCAGGAGGGGTTAGTGTGTTTATGAGTTTGGTGGTTTGGAAGTTATGATCTGTATTTCATTTTTATCCCTACATCATAAGTTTCTCGGCAGTGCAAAGGGCTTGTAAACCTCTTGTAAATATCTCGTAAATGTCCAGCCAGGGTGCAGGCAGCAATTAGGGGCTGGAAAGAAACATGTCAATTAACCTGGTAGCTGAGCATCAATCTCCAGGGAAAAAAAAACCCAAAACATGCTAATAGTTTGTTACAGTTTCCATGATAAGTCAAAATAATTATTTTAGCAACTTTTGTAAAGAAGATGAACATTTTAGAAACACAGCTCTTAAACACATAAAAAGCTGGCAATATTTAGGATGCCTAAAATTGAAGGCAATGCCTAACTGAATGCTGTAGAAGACAGTGTAGTTATGCAATTGGTTTGCTTTTTTTAAAGCGTAATTCTAGCTTCCACAATTCCAACTTACCTATTTGAGGCAATGAATTTTCTGTGAACAGAGTTTTCTGTGAACAGAAAAAATGAGGTCAAATGTACAGAGGAGAACTTTGGCTTAAAGAGCAGGAAAAAAAAAAATCTGCCGCTTGTTTTCCACGCGCCTGCCTGTGCTCACAAGAGCCAAGGGCTTGTCCAGGACTTTAATTCAGAGGCAGGTCCCTGGCAATTGTGTCAATGTTAAACAAAACCACGGCCATCTTTGCAACCCATAATGATCTAGAACTAGGCAGTGTGAAAAATTGCTTTTCAGGCCGTGAGTGGAGCAACAACTCAAATGCTGACAGCTGGGGCAAAGGGCACCAGCAAACTGCTGGCCAGATGGCAGGCACTGGGCTGGATCAATTAGTCCAGGCTGGAAGGGTTATTTTATATTTATCTAATATCCTACTAACCCCAGGGTTTTTTGTAGTCTTTCATGTTGTCAGAGGGAAGATGTTTGAGCAGGTGGTTTACTTTTTGCCACTCTCCCATCCTTAGATGTCTCCTATTATGATGGAAAATAGGCTGAGAATGGCAGCTACTTCGAGTGGAGGAAAAACGGCTAAAATATTCACATCAAAATAAAGACAGGTTTTCAAAGGTGCTGAAACTCCTATCAATTCCAGCAATACTAATTAGTGTGCTGGTGCTCTAGGATTAATTATTCCCTGGGTTCTATTTGCCACCCCCTCAAGGGACAAACCTCAGTGGCTGTTATTGCTCTTAAACAGGGCACCTCAAGAGACAGCTACATCCATCTTGTACAATAAAGCAGATTTTAAAAACTACCTTTATTTCACAATTATTTAAATTATCTTTTAAAAATCAGTTGTGTTTAGCATCTATTAATCAGCTAGAGACACTAAAACGGAACAATTTAAATATTTTAAAGTGTGTGTGTGTGTATTTTCAGGACAAAAAAAAAAGTGAAAGAGAAAACATATTAAACTACATTTGGATTATAAACACCTAGAAAATGCTATCTTAATGGGACCTTGCAGGCTGTCTGAACAGTGGGAATTTGCAGCAATTCCCTGTAGGTGATTCCCTGGGAACCTGACCCATCCAGTCAGCAGAGTGGGTGTTACACATGTGGAGTGCTTGCCGATGCTTTGGCACACAAACGCCACCATGGGAGATAATGACCCAAGAGCCTTGGATGTCCCTCTGCTGGCAGGGCGTCCCACCTTTCCCAGCTCACTGAAACAGAAAGGGATCAGTGCAGCCTTTCCCAGGACACCGAAACAGCATTGGCTGCCTGACTCAAATCTCTCAGCTGTGCCCCGCTGAGTAGATGGAACCTGGAGAATTTCTACCTCCTTGCCTGTTGGTTTCAAAGACAGTGACAGTGACTCTCTTAGCACCTCACAAATCAGCTCGTTTGCCTTTCCTTGTTTCCCAGCGTCCATATTTGCTGTGGTTGCCACAAATCCGTCTGGTTTGTTGCCATTCCACTGGCTGCTGTGTTTGTTGTTGTTGTTTTTTCCCCATAAGCTGCCTACGATGGTCTTTTATTTTCCAGTCAGCACCACATTCACAAGGAAATTCAGAAATGGCCGCTGTAAAGAGCAAATTTTAACATTGTTTTAGTACCAAAACTAACTGAAATTTGAGGTGTGAGCCATGCTGAAATCCATCATCACTGGTGGTAACGAATTATATCAATAATCTCCAGCCTAGAGCCCTACTGATGCATTTAGCTACACACATACCTCCAAAATTTTCAAAGGCATGTATCTGATTTTTCCTTGGCAATGAAATAACAGCCTGATTTTCCAGTCCTGCTGGGCAGACAACATTTTTAATTGCCTTTAATTTTCTGCAAATTCCAGCTCAGTTCATTTAGGATTCCCTTATTTCTGTGGAATTGGAACACATGAAATGACACCTATTGTATCAAGGTATCTCTTGGATCAAACATCTCTATTTATACATGCAAACATCCAGCATGCTAATTAAGCACCTGACTAATTTAAAGAACATGTGACTAAGTCATAATGAAGGCCGACCCATTTAAAAGCTTAAGAGCTGCTGATTGTAACAACAGAACAAAATATGGCTGCATTTAGCTTTAAATCCTTTCTTATGCAGAAGCTTTAATGGGCAAAATCAGGTTCCAAAAATGAGGTTTTATTAACTGGGTAGCTGCTGCAGACAATGCTGCTAATAACAAAGAGAATAAACAGAGAAAAACATTCATGTGGGTGCTCTTACTTGAAAGGAAAACAAATCTCCATTAGCAAAAGAAAACCGCGTGTCCGTGATGTGAAATCATTTTAATGATGTAGTTTTGAGGAGTAAAAACACAGAACTGAGGTATCCAGGATGCTGAAGATGTTTGAATATCTCATTACCTGAAAAAAGCTGCATTTCTTACTCTATGGTTGTTCCTCCTCCACTGACCTCAAGTAGATTGCAGCTGTTTTTCCAGCACTAAATATGAAACACAACTTCTTGATAATGATGATCACGAGCACTGTTTATGAAAAGCAATACATTATTAGAAACAATTAATATAGATTAATTAAATTCTATTTTTGGTAAAAAAGGACTAGGTCTAGGACCACTGGCATTTACTGACCCCATGAAAACCACAAAGGTTGAAGACAACTGCTCCAAAATCACTGAAGTCATTTGTGCCTATGGAGAATGAGAGAAGCAAAGAAAAACATGTTTGAAACATATAAATTATTATTATTATTCTAACACACTTTTCTATATTTGAGGCTAATCTTTTTTTTCCTAGTAGTTTAAATTGAGACCTTGCCCTAATAACTACAGCAGAAGATGATGGAAAATTGCAAACACAAAGCAAGGTTTCCCTTCTGTGTTTTCTTGATTTTTTTCTACCTGATTTTTCATGTTTTCTATGCATCTCAGTATCTCCCTCTGTCCAATGACAGCCCAACGTGCTATTTCCCATAAAAGCCAGATTTTACTTCCTGCCTGCTTACCTTGTTGTGCCCTCAATGATCCCTTAAAGCCCACCTCTTCTGAAGATGCTGTATTTCAGTGGTTTCCATCCGATCTGATGCCTGAAAGCACAAAATTAAAAAGGCTACAGTGCAAGTTACTGAACGATAAACGTATCACCAAAGCTGCAAAATGTGTTCAGACCTATCTTACAGACACAGAGATCCCCAGTTTATCACTACCTATCTCTCATTCCACCTCTTCTCCTCACCACAGGCTGTCCCCAACACCTCAGCACGTGTCACCCAGAGGCTGGGCTGACCTTTCACAGCATGAACTTCATGTCTCTGTAATTGCCAGCTTGAGATCCAAAATTGCCCTGGGTGTGTGTCGGGAACCAGCACAGACAGAATGTTGTTTATCGCATTAAAACGGACACGAATCTGCTGTTTCTATCCATAAATATTTGGGGTTTTTTTTCTAAAATAGAATAGCAACCTACTTCTTATGGCTGTAGTTGCCATACCTACCCCTCAACCTTGTGTCATGTTATTATTCTTTGTTGCTCTTGCCATGCTTTTTCTGTGCCCTGATGTTTACAGCAGGCATGACAGCAGAAGGATGAGTGGAAGAGGCTCCTGAGCTACTGCAAATAAACAAATATGGGATATTTACAAAGGCCAATTGCAATTTCAGGTCTTGAGAATATATTCATTATATTATTTCATAACTGGTCCACATACAGTAGCTGAATCTGCTTTGTGACTGAAAATATACTCAGTAATATCAATTATATTTTTTATTATGTGAGCCTAAACCAGAGTTTTTATGTTTTTCTGAACTCATTCCTTGTGGCTCAGGGTAGAAAATGTATCCAAGCCTCATCTCTAGATACATAATTTGGATCCTCTGGAAGATACAAGTTTGAACATCTTTAATAGAGGGGTCAATAAGCCTCCCAGTCCTGTGATAAGTGTTCTCATCAATAATCAGTTTAATTAAGAAGTGAGCACGCTCTCTCTTGTGCTGCTCTTTTCTGATCTTTTATTTTAAAAGTCATTTTGCCCGCCACGCTCCGTGCTGGAGTTAAATGCTCTGGCTCTGTAGCAGAGGCACTCAGAGTGCACAG
>VZRR01000015.1:11356-65116 GCA_013398015.1 Oreocharis arfaki | reverse complement strand
GCTGGGATTTCCCGGGGATGTGGGTGGGCAGTGCGGGGTGAGGGTGCCAGGGCATGGGGGTATCCAGGGGCTGGGATTTCCCGGGGCTGTGGCAGTTCGGGTGATGCTACCAGGGCTGCAAACTCCATGGGGATACTCGGGGATTCAGGCACTCGGTAACGCGGGCACAGAGCTGCTGGGGGGTGTTTGTGCCTCGCCGTGCCCCCAGAGCTGGTGGGAGATCCCGGAGGCCATGCCAAGGTGTCAGGTTCCCATCACTGGGCGCTGGGATTCCCAGCTGATGGTGGG
Source organism: Oreocharis arfaki (assembly GCA_013398015.1). Taxonomy (NCBI): domain Eukaryota; kingdom Metazoa; phylum Chordata; class Aves; order Passeriformes; family Paramythiidae; genus Oreocharis; species Oreocharis arfaki. Next base: position 64,828 of record VZRR01000015.1, on the reverse strand, counting down.
TATGGGGGCCGTGGCCAGGGAACTGCTCCTGCCTGTCCCTGGGGTGTTGGCTCTGCTCGGGGACCTGGGGAGCGATGACTTCATGGCCTTATTAAGGACTAATTTCCATCCAGGCAGGGAAAATAAACAAGTGTAGGTGTCGTTTACCATGGAAAGTTACTGGGGCTGTGGGGAGGCACTGCCTGTTTTCATCCACGGCCCGGATTTCTCCACTTACCTCCACGGGACGATAATCCCTAAATCCCAATGAGATTAAAGGCAGAAAGAAAGGTGGCCCGAGTGCCTCCTTCGCGATGTTTCCCAGATGACGAAATCCCGCGTCTGGCTAACCCCGATTAACCCGGGCGCTGAGCTCATCCCCCAAAAATACCAGGAGCAACGAGGGTGAACCCCCACCCCGCTTGGCCCCCGGAGGCTGTGGGGAGGTGAGAGCCATGGGCAGAGCCGGAGGCGAGGCAGGAGCTGCTGTTTTAACCCCATTGTTCTTCCCGTCCCAGCAGATCCGGCGAAGCCCGCGGCAGCCATGGCGCTGGTGAAGAGCGGTTGGCTTTGGCGGCAGAGTAAGTGCCACCCTCGAGCTTTCCAGCTTGGGAGCCCCCCAAGAAACCCGGAGGGGTTTGCTGGGAAGAGGTGGGGCGTGGGGGACACGAGGAGCCCCGACCTGGGCGGTTAATCCACGGCAGCAGGGAGATTGTGGCTCAGCCACTCGCGGATTTACGTAAAGCGGAGAGAGGGGCTGCCTGCCACGAGAGCAGGCACACGGCTCCGTGTCCGGGGCTGGATCCGCTCCCGTGTGCTCGGCAGGGCGGCACCCACTGCCCTGATGGCTTTTTTGGCAGCCTTTTCCCATTTAAAGCCACCTGGTCACGCTGCCCCGGATGCTCCTGCCAGGCACAGGTGTCCTGTGGGATGCAGCAGCTCGCAGGAGCTGCAGATGGAAGTTTGGGGGATGACATCGGCTCTTGTGAGCGCGCTGGCCGTGTCCCACCGGGCTCGCCGGGGTCCTTCACCCGCTCCCTGTCCCACCAGGCTCCATCCTGCGCCGCTGGAAGAGGAACTGGTTCGTGCTCTACCTGGACGGCAGCTTGGTTTACTACCACGACGAGACGCAGCGGGACATGGACGGCCGGATCCACGTCAAGTACAGCTGCCGGGACGTGCGGATCGGCCGCGAGTGCAAGGGTGAGCGGAGCCCCCCGTTCCCCAGCCCTGCATTCCCAAGCCCATCCCGCACCGCGCTCTCCGTGTGGCCGCACCCCTTTCGAACCGCGCTGTGCACATCCAGCATAACCCCCAAAACAATCCAGGCTGCCTCATCCCCCCCTTCTCGTTGCCAGCCAGGAGACGCTGGATCGTCTCTTCCACTGCTTCTGCTGGGGGAAGGAAGGAAGGAGGAACTCTCCTCCCGGTTTGTGCTTGTTGCAAACAGGATCCCACGGCCCTGACTCATCGCTCACGTCTCGCACAAACAAGGGGAACAAAGCAGCAGCTTGGCTGGGCCCCGCAGCCCACGGCCGCCGCACAAAGCGCCTTTCTCGGGCCGGGAGCGCCGGTGGGAGCACAATCCCAGAGCTTTGTGCTCACCGGAGGGTCCTGCCAAGCCTGGAGGGTGGGGGGAAGACACACGAGCCTCACGGATTTAAGATCTTGCTTGAGCTCATGATCCCACTCCAGCAATGAGCATCTCCCGTTCCTACAAAATTTGGGTGCACTCTGGCAAGCTCAAAGCAAAGGCAGCTCGGCCTCGTGGCCTGGAGCAGATTTTTGGCAGGTTGCTGCCCTTCCGTGTTCTCTCTGCCGTGGGGGTGGAGGTTTCTGCCCATCAGCTCATTCCTCGTGTTGGCTTTTTAACCCGTGAGATCCTGCACGTGGAGACGGAGCCAAACCTAAACCCAGCAGCTCTCGTGCCAGGGGGAATTTGGAGCCCGGGGAAGGTCTCCGGAGCATCTCCCTGCCTGAGGCCGGGGAAGGTCTCCGGAGCATCTCCCTGCCTGAGGCCGGACCCCACCCCATCCCCTCCCTTGCAGACGTGCAGCCGCCCGAGGGGAGGAGCCGGGACTGCCTGCTGACCGTGGTGCTGCGCGACGGCTCCAAGACCACGCTATGTGCCCAGAGCGAGGACGACGCCGTGTAAGCGACTTTTCCATCCCCATTATCCCAGCCTGGGAAGAGCCTGGGCCGCACGAGAGCCCTGTCCCGCTCCCACCACATCCCACCCTGGGCTAAATCCGCCCCTAGCCTGTTTTCTCGAACACGCTCACAGGGCGAAAGGTGCAGGACGAGATTTGGGGTTCCTGCTGAATAATCCAGAGCCAAAAGCACCTATTTTTAAGCAGTTGGTCTCTTGAAGAGGGAAGGGCGTTTTCTCATGGATGAGAAATCCCCTCTTGGCCTGACTGAGGAGAAGGGGTTTTTTTTATTTGGAAATAAAAATTGTGAATGTGAAGCCCTCACTGGCTTGAGGCAAACTGCCCTTTTTAGCATTGTTCCCCTTCTATTTATTTCTAAAAGAAATTAGAAATTAATTTTTAAAAAGAATTTTGTTTTTATAAAAAATGATTTTTTTAAAAATAAAAATTTTAAAAATTAGAAGCGGCAAACGTTCAGCTCAACTTGGGTGGAGGGAAGCATTCAGCTGTGGCCAAGCAGAACTTCATCAGCTGGGCTTGGCCTCAGCTGAGTGGAAATTCATCCATTCTGTGCTTTTCCCCCCGAATTTAGGTGTCATTTTCCTGCCTGCCCTTGTTTTAGCCGGGGCCATTCCCAGGGACTGCCCTGTGCCCATCCCTGTGGTGTCGGGCACTTCCCAGCGCATTCCCAATCCCAGCTGTTAGCCCAGCGCTCGTTAACAGGGAATTAAAGATTAGTGCCGGCCCCATGGCCACATCCAGGTCCCCGTGGGGAGGAAAGGGGACAATTCCCACCCCTGCAGCACCCACCAGAAATGAGTGCCTCTGTTTTGTTTGCAGAGCTTGGAAGATGGCCGTGCTGGAGGCTAAATCCACCCCGGTGAGGCTTCGTCCCCCCCGAGCAGGGACACCATCCTGACATGGGATTTGGGATTCAGGATTCGGGCAGGGGGAGGTTACCCCAACCCTGCTCCTTCCCAGGGCTGACACTGAGCTTGGGGGGCTCCCCAACACCCACCGTGCAGCCTCAGGGCCCAGGGAGTAAAGTCCCTGGAGCCACAGGGAAGGAGGTGGGGAAGGGTTGGTGGGTGACAGAGGCACGGGAACGCTGTGCACGGCTGGGGGGTGATGGGAGTAGAGTTAAGGTGACAGGGACACAGGGCTGTGGGGACACAGGTAAGGGGACAGGGACACTGTTAAGGGGAATAGGGGCAGAGCTGATGTGGTGCAACACAGCTAAGGTGACAGGGACACACAGTCAAGGTGACAGGGACACTGTAAAGGGGAATGGGAGCAGAGCTGACGTGACAGGGACACTGTAAAGGGGAATGGGAGCAGAGTTGAGGTGACAAGGACACAGCTAAGATGACAGAGACACGGTTAAGGTGGCAGGGACAATGTTAACATTATAGGGACACGGTTAAGGTGACAGAGACACTGTTAAGGTTATAGGGACACGGTTAAGGTGGCAGGGACAATGTTAACATTACAGGGACACGGTTAAGGTGACAGGGACAGGTGAAGGGAATGGGAGCAGAGTTAAGGTGGCAGGGACACTGTTAAGGTGGCAGGGACAATGTTAAGCTTATAGGGACACGGTTAAGGTGATAGGGACAATGTTAAGGTTGTAGGGACACGGTTAAGGTGATAGGGACACGGTTCAGGTGACAGGGACACTGTTAAGGTGACAGGGCAGGGGCAGAGTCAGGGTGACCTGAGCACAGGCTGCCCCCAGCCCTTGGGACCGTTCAGATTGCCCACCCAGGGGACCCAGGGCCCTGTGACCCCTGGGGGAGCTGCGGCCCGGCCCCACAAACTCACCCCAGCCCCGCTGCTCCAGGTGCACGTGTACGACCCCTACGACGACGACTACTACCAGACGGTGCCCCTGGACTCCCACCAGGCCGCCTACATCAGCTCCGGCCACTACGGCCACCAGTACGGAGGTGGGTGGCCCGGTGGCCCTGGGGGGGGGGCCCGAGGCCGCTCCCTGCCCCTCTCACGGCCCCTTTCCCTTGCAGCTCCCGGGGTGACCCACGTCATCGTGCGCGAGGATCCCTACCGCGTCTCCGGGGACCAGATGGCGCTGGGGCTGCTGGCGGGGGCCGCCACCGGCGCCGCCCTGGGCTCCTTCATGTGGATGCCGTGCTGGTTTTAGCAGCCCCCGGGCCGGGCCTCGGCCCCCCCTTTGCTCCCCAGCCCGGTCTAACCCACCCCTGGCTTGGAACCTGCCCTGAGCCCCCCTCAGCCTCCCCGAAACACCCAGAGGACAGAGACCCCCACACACGCCCTCCTCCCAGCCCCAGCTTCTGCATTAAATAACCAAGTGCTCCAGAGCCCCCCAAAAAACCCGCTCCAGAACCTCACAGCATCCGATTCCCGTCGGCAAAGGGCCCGGGGAGCTGCCGGGGCTGTTGGCAGAGCTTCCCCACCCCAAATCTCCACAGGGAGCTGGCTGCAGAAATACCAGGTTTGGGAGCAAGGGGGACTTAATCTGGGGGGAAGTGGCTGGATCTTTTTTGGCTGGGTGAACCCCACAACGCAGAGGCTTTTTAAGGGCTTTTTTTGGGAGAGGCTCCTGCACCGGAGCAGGAGCTGGCACAGGGGGCAGCCACAGGGATGCTCAAGAGGTGGGTGAAAGACTAAGGAGGATGAAAACCTCTGCAGGATTTCCACCCCTTTCCAACTCACACCGGTCCCCCGGGCCTGGCCAAGTTGGAGAAATGGTGCAAAACCCTCAGGAACTGGAGTTAAACCCTTGGGAACTAGGCTGAGAAGAGCCCAGGGAATATCCCAACCTCTCCAGCCAAGCGGGAGGGACACACGGCATCCTCAGTTTCACCCTGATTTTTGGGAGGGCGAGAAGGGCAGCTCTCCATGGGGACCAGGGATCCTTTCTGGCAGCCAAGCCGGGATCTTCACCGCAGGGATTTGGGATGAGGGGGGACACACGGTCAGGCCAGGGGACAAGCAGCAGCTCAGGGTTTTGGTTGGCACCAGGGAGATGGCGATGGAAGGGGTGAGGAGCAGCTGCCGAGCGTCACCCCTAGAGCCAGGATTGTATCCTGGAACCACGACTGACATGGCATTTAGGAATTACAAACCCCACCAGTGACACCAGCACCCCAGCCTGCTCTTGCCTTTAGAGCCCCGGGTCAGTTCATCCCTGTGCCCATTGGGGGATTGGGATATCCCAGCACACCATCCTCATCCTCTCCTGCATTCCCTGCCTCCCTCCTGCTGCGCACCCGCTCCCGGAAAGAGAAAGAAAATTACCAAAAAAACCTCTTTCAAGTCTAATAAAGGCAGCGAAAAACCAGCCCTGGCGTGCGGGTGAGTGAGGATGAGGAGGGAATGCTCAGCCTCGGCCACCTCCGGGGTGGGAAGGATCGTGTCCTCCTGGAGAGCTGCCCAGGGATGTCACCAGCTCCCCCGCCTCCTCCTGTGCCCCTTTGCCTCCCTCCCTTTCCCACCGGGAGCTCTGGGGGTTCCACCTTCAGCCTCTGAACGTGGCACAGTGGCCCTGAAGAGACACGGGAGGGACAGAGCTGCCCCAAAAATCCTGCTCCCGTGCAAGAGAACCACCACCGTGTGCTGGCAGAGCAGCTCCTTCCTTTGCATCGCGGATTCATGGGATGAGGCGTCTCCGCCTGGGAAGGGCCCGGCGCAGTCAGGCACTGCCAGCCCCGGGTCAGCCCTGGAGGAGGCTGAACAGCATCCCTGCTTCTGCTTAATTTGCAAAGCAGGAGCCACGCCTGGCTCCCACTTCTACGCCAGGGATTCAGGCCCCTCCATCCCTCTGTTAATTCCAGCACAAACCCCAGCTCCCAAGGGCTGGAGAAGGGAAGGATCCGGCCCCACACACCCCACTGCATCCTCATCCCTTGTGCCTGTCCATGACCCCGCCCAGGCCCCGCAGCGCTCACTCACCGGCACCTCCCCGTGGCACCCTGACCCAGCACCCACGGCTATTCCTGCTGCAGGGGTGGGCACGGGAATGAAACAGCTCCTGTGACCGGGGGGCACTGTCCCCATTCCCAACCCATGACACGTCCCAGCTGTGTGTGCTGGCATCCCAAAATCCCCATGTCCTCGGCTGATCCCCCAGCGTGGGCAGCAGGGGAGGGATGGGTTCTGCCCCACTCAGGTGAGACCCCACCTGCAGAGCTGTCCCAGCCTTAGGGCCAACAGCAGGAGGATGTGGGGCTGCTGGAGAGAGTCCAGAGGAGATCCCGGAGCTGCTCCAGGGCTGGAGCCCCTCTGCTCTGGAGCCAGGCTGGGAGAGCTGGGGGTGCTCACCAGGAGAGGAGAAGGCTCCAGGGAGAGCTCAGAGCCCCTTGCAGGGCCTGAAGGGGCTCCAGGAGAGCTGGAGAGGGACTGGGGACAAGTGCCAGGACAAGGGGGAATGGCTTCCCACTGCCAGAGGGCAGGGAGAGATGGGATATCGGGAAACTTCTCTTGGCAACCTGTGCCAGGGCCTCACCACCCCCACAGGGAAGAATTTTTCTCTAGTATCTTATTCAAACTCTTCCAACCCAATATCCATTCTGTGATTCCCCAGCCAAGGTGCATAATCCCAGGTGAGACACACTGTCAGGTGGAAGCATCTGGAAGCTTGTCACCGATAGCAACACAGCCTAGAAACTGTCCCTGCTTCCCATGCCACGTCCAGCTGCTGACCTGAGAAAGCCCCTTTTCCCCAGCTCAGACACCCATGCTCCTCATCCCTGAGGTACCTGAACATTCCAAAGCTGTTCCTGCTTCTCTCCTGCTGTGCTGGTCTCCCAGAGATCCAGGGACACGGAGCAATCCGGCAAGGACAGCGATGGACCAGCACGTGCCTCCAGCAGCAATTCCCGGGCTCTTCACGCTGCTGGTGGGAACAGCTAGTGGCAGCCAGGCCCTGCACTCGGGAGCTAAATGAAGGAGCAGTTAAATATGTTATAAATAACACTGGGAGCACAAACAATTGAACCACAGCCCACAAAAGTACCTGGCTTGGTCTGCTCTGCTCAGGAGGGGCTTCCCAGGAGCTCGCGGTGCCGACCAGAGGGACAAGAAGCGCTGAGGGACAGAGATCGGGGCTGACCCGCTCCATTCCCAACTCCAATCCACACCCGCAGCACTCCTCTCTCCCAGCAGGGAGAGCTGCTGAAGCTCCAAACACCGAGCAAAGCGCAGAACAACTCCAAAACCCCTCGGAAAAACGGGATCCGCAGTAAGGAGCAGGCACAAGCCATTAACGCCCGTCATCCCCACAAACCGCCTGGAAAACGAATCCCACAATATCCCATGGCACAGGAATCAGCCAGGGGCTCCATGACCCTCGCTGTGATCCAAACCCCCTTCTCTGCAAATCAAGCAGCTCAGGAAATGTCAGAATGAAACCTCCAATTTCCACCCAGCCCCTCTTCCCGAGCGGGGATAAATGCAGGAAAGGTCAGTGCCAAACCACCAAGTGCTGGGAGCGTGGATAAATCCCATTTTCTCCCTTCCCTGCTCTGTATCCGAGGGCACACAGCGCCATGGACGGACCCACTGGCTGTGGGAGAGATGCTTCAGTGCTTTAATTAGCAATAACTTTAATCAAGCCTTTAATAACACCCTCGTTCCAGACGCGCTCTCCAGGTGGCTGACAGCGAGCACTCACAATGGCTCTGATTTATATCCAAACCCTTGGAAACAGGTGGCAAGCCTGGAAAATTCAGTTCGGAAGCAGCACCCCTCCCTCCCAGCCCAGCAGGGCAGAGCTGTGGGGCAGCAGGAGCACCATCACCCAGCTGCCTCCAGCCCTTCCCTACCCCTTATCCTCACGGGAAGGGCAGAGCTGCAATTCCACAGGCGTTTAATTCCTGACACGCCCGAGCCCAGCCTTTCCAGCATCGGTCTGGGCAGTCAGCTCCATTCTGCTCCTACAAGAGGATCCTAAATATTTCATTAAAAGCCACGTTTGACATCACCAGGTGCTCGGACCAGGGTGGGGAAGGGAAAAATGGTTAAAGAGGGGGGAAAATAAAGTCGGTATTTTTGCCAATTGATGAAAAATCCATTAAATTGATGACGAAACAATTAAAATGGTGAAACCCCGAGCCCAGCAAGCCTGGAAAGCCCGGCTCAGGCAGCGGGAGAGCAGCAGAGGAGGAGGAGGCAGAGCAGATGGGAGGGAGAGGCTGCTCTGAGGTCCGGGTTTGCAGCTGCCTCCCTGACTGCGGGAGCGCTGGCAGCCTGTGCCGCAGCCTGCCCGCCCCATTTATCTTCCTTCGGGGCTGGGACATGCCCGGCATGGAAAAAGGTGCTGCTGCAGCAGGTAGGGAGAGCCCTCGCTCTTTGCTTTGCTGAGGATTCGGGCGCTGGAAGCAGAACCGCAGCGAGGAGAAGGCTCGGCTGCTGCAGCAGCTCTGCAGGTGCTGCCGGGGGAAGCTGTGGCTGCTCCAGCCTGGAAAAATCAGGGTTGATCCCACCAGCGAGCAAAGAAGCCATCAGAACCCTCCAACCCCAGCCAGATACTCCCTCTTGGATTTTGGAGCTGGGCTGGGAGAGGGAGCTTGACCCACTGCAGCCACGAGCGAGCGGCCAGGAGCGCCCTGCGGAGCTGGTGGGTGTCCCCTGCCCATTCCCTGCCCATTCCCTGCCCTGTGGCAGCCCTGTCTCTCCAGTTCCATCCAGACCCCCTTCACCAGTGGGAAGCTGGGAGCTGGGATACCAGTGGGAGGTGACAGTCCCAAGGCTACCCACGGCAGCAGCCAGGAGGAATAGAGGCAGTGACAGTGCTGTTCCCAGAGGCTCCCACCCAGGGAGGACCTGGAGGTGCCAGGTACAAGGAATGGAAGCTTCCCCCGTGGCTTCCAGTCTCCAAAGACTCGTCCCTCTCCCCATGACTGTAGCCATATCCCTAATTCCAGCACATCACCGCTACGTTCCAGTTTCACAACCAATTTATTCATGGCCCTTTTAACAGTGAGGAGCCTGACCACGAAACCAACATTGGGCTCTTGGTGTTCCCACACCAAATCCAGGGAATTCCCCTTCTCTACTGGCCAGATTGGACGGGGCTTGGAGCAAGTGGAAGGTCCCTGCCCTCGGCAGCGGGTGGCACTGAATGATCTTTAAGGTCCCTTCCAACCCAGCCATGCTGTGATTCCATAATTCTCTCCTTCAGGAAAGCAAAGGATAACTCACCCAAGCACATCTGTTACTCACCTCCCCGGCCCCGCAGGCCTGGCTGCCATCTCCGGCAAGGAGGAGGCTCAAGGAGGATCCTCCTCAGGGAAGCTGGGCTTGGTGCACCCGTGTCCCAGGGAAGCTGAGGCAGCGCTGAGGCTGCACGAGGCGCCCAAATCGCCTTTGGGAAGGGAACGGAGGAAGCAGCTGGATGCAAAGAGCGGGAAAGGAGCAGAAAGGCGCAGCTGCAGCCGGCAGGGGATGGGCTCCGTCCCCGGCATCGCTCCTCAGGCGCTGGAAACAATGGCAGAGACAGCAAACACACCCCTCCACCACCTCCCCTCGGAAACAGAACCCCCCAAAAACCCTTCCTGCCCTCACAAAAGCCTCCTGCAGCACCTCCAGCCCCCCGTGAGGGGCTGCACCTCCCGCCTGCGCTGCGCTGCACACGTGCTGAGAGAAGAGACCCAGAGCTTTCCAATGAGACAGGTATTTATTTAGTTCAAGCGCTAAGGATTTGTTCTCTTGTCGTTGTTGGTTCATATTATCAAACAGAGCTGAGGTACCAGTGACATTCCAACATGAAGAAAAGGAACCTTTTTTTTCCCCTTACACAATTTCTTCAACTACTTTTATCAAGACAAAACGCGAGGCATGGAATAGCTGCATGATGGACTGTACAACGAGCAAGCCAGAGCAGGGAGGAGAAAAGAAACAGAGCCGAGACCTTCACTCGAAAAATCACACAAAAATCACCATTAAAAGTCTGTTCCCATGGTTCCACCGGCCACATCCACGGAGCAAAAGAAAATTAGAATCTAAAACCTGACAGAGGGATGGTGCAAAAAAAAAAAAATATATAAAGACCATGTTGCTCCTGTGCTCACCTTGGAAGCATGTTTTCTCTGGAAAACTGGGAGGAGGACAGGACTGAGCCCTGTGGTCACATTAAGCACAGACTATCAGCAAGGACATGCACTGAACGTACCTGGCTGTGCTGAGCAGCCCCAGGGACCTTGTCTGGCCTCGTCTGTGCTCCTGCAGCCCCCTGGCCGTGCTGAACACGGAGCTGTGGGAACGCTGCTCTCCAGACCTTTGCTCCCAGGGAGTTCTGGACAAACCTGCTCTCAGGTCTTCCAGGAAAAGCAGCCAGGCTGCTGGTCCACCACAGCCCGTACGGGCTAAGCCAGCTCCTTAAATCCAGCGCTTAAAGCTTGGGACTGTGGGAAGCAGAGGGGGCTGGTTCTATCAGAAGCAAGAAAAAAAAAAGGATGTGCTCGTGGGGAACAGCCAAATGAGGACCAACAGAGGCTGCACGGAGAACCAAAGGAGAAAAAAGCAAACCAAAGCCAAGGAAGAAGCAGCAGGATGAAGCATTTCTGCACGGTTAAGAACAGTACAACAAAGGAAAAGCAGCCAGGTTTCCTTCCCCCAGAGAGTTTCTTTTAAATAAAGAATGATCCTTTGTCACATATCATTGATGTTTATTTCAAGACATGCCACGTCAAAAAAACTCGCCTTTAATATTGCATTAGAAAAGCACTTTTACATCTCGTTCTGCCTTTAAGTTATTGTTGTGCAGAGTTGCTAGAAACCCAGGGCAGGGCACGAGCCTGGCATTCACCTCGGGAATGAAGAATTCCAACTCTTTTATGCCCGCTTCCTGGGGAAAGTGGTGGTGAGGACGATTCCCTTCCTCTCCCCCCGGGTGGTTATTTTAGATGGTAGAGAGAGGGGCAGAAGAGAACCGAGGAGGAGCCTGAATATTCCCTTGCAATTGTCCGTTTAGTTCGCAATCGCAACACAGACTCGAGAATTCCTTCCTGCACTGTAACTCGGCCAGAGTCGCCCAGCAAACAATGTATTTACAATTGTGTTTATTAACTTACACAGCAACTTCACAATGACTAGTAAAGATTAAAAGGGTGCACTTCTAGTGTGTTCCATTCCGTGTTTCTCGGGTAGCTACATCTCGCAACATCAGCAAAGCTCTACACAGATTCCTCAGCCAAAGGAAAACAACAAAATCAGCACTGGAAAGAGTAAAAAAAAAAAAAAATTGAAGCCGAGAAATAAATATCAAAGAAAAAAAGGGGTTAACTGTGAGCCTAATTCCATAGAAAACGAAATTACTAATTATTTAACCAAACTATACAGCTCTAGAGAACCAAACTAAACCAACTTGGAAGACCGAACATTAAAAAAAAAAAAAAAAAAAAAAAAAAAAAAAAAAAAAAAAAAGCTAAAAAATAAAGGCATAAATCTGCATAATCAGAAGTTGGTTTCCATCCTACTCAAGTCCCTCCCTTTCCATCTAAGATGTCTCAACTAGGATTCTGTAGGATCAAAGTAAACACCCCTTCCCCACCGACCTATGCCCACGCTCTGGAAAAGCGGGTGCCATTCCCCCTCTGCTGGGGCAGCCAGCTGCTCTTCCCTCTTTCTCCCAAATTTCCAAGGTTTCAATCGGTTTTGGCAGGTTTTAGTGCCAGTCCTGATTTCAGTATTTCCCCTAAAAAAAACAAAGAAGCAAAATGCTTTCTCCTCCAAACAGCTGAAACGTTACGTTCCCATCTCTTGGGCAGTAATAATTCACTTCATTTGGTGTTCTACTNTATTTCCTTTTTTGGTTGTTTATCACAAAAAAAAAAAAAAAAAAAAAAAAAAAAAAAAAAAAAAAAGCTCTGAAAACTCATTTTGCACTCCAAACATTATTTCCCTGTTTCCTGCAAGTGTTTTGCTAATGCACATCCACCCTTTCCTTCCCCCCCCAAATCCTCCAGAAGCCACTCATCCCAAAGAGCCCGTCCGTACTTCCCAGTATGCTTCCTTGGAAATGTGTCCCCGCTGCCTCGGCAAGAATTCCCAGCTAAGGCCGGGCTGGGTCTGGACACCAGGCAGACCCGCCCCGCTCAACGCAATTAAGAGCTCGGGGTTAATTTGTGTTTAATTATCAAGGATAAGCGTTTAACCCTCGGCATCTGCCGCCTCCCCCCGTGATTCCGCCTGCTGTCTACGCATTCCCAGTTTCTGAGAGAAATCCAATGGGTCAGATTTGCAAGCCTTCTTCTGCACATACATCTCGTCTAGGTCCAAATTCCAAACTTACTCAGTTGCCATCATTTCAAAGTGCAATATCATAACATATTAAAAAAGGAACAAATATTAAGAAATTGTACCTATTTTTTTGTTTGTTTGTTTGGATTTTTTTTTTTTTTGCTTTTGTTTTTTTTTTAAAGTTATACCTAGAATACGCTGGAATATTTTTTTTTTTTTTTTTTTTTCTTATAAATAATGAAGACACTGACATTTTGTTGGTGTGTGTGTGTGTGTGTGTGTGTGTGGGGTGTGCTTGTGAAGCTAAAGATCATCTCCACGAGACAGCCAGCGATGATGAACTGCGATACGTTATTACGGAAAGGGGAAGGTTCAAGCCAATATTCACACTGCAGTCAATGAAGAGGACAGGGAGGGAAAGCAGTGATGTTCTGGAGAAAGGTGGAAGCCACATGGTATTAGCAGGAACAGCCTCCTTCACTGACAGGCTGCTCTTGAGGCTTTTCCAGTTTTATGTCAATCACTGGAAGGAGGAAGTTAAGGCAAAACAGATCTCCAACTCTGCTTCCCTACCGAGAGCGGGATTTTGAATGGCGTTTTCAGTGCTTCCCACTGAAATACTTGGAAAGACCAGCTCCAAACCGAAGGTTCCTCACCTGCCCCTCCTGCCCTGGCACTGGCACACTGAATATGCAGCAGAAATGATGTCGGACCTTAATGTTTGTCTCCAACCAGTCTGCTCTTCCCAGCGATCCCACTGATCTCTTGCTGTGGCAATTAAAGATGCATGGACACACGGAAGGGTCTAATCACTGTTTCTGCAGAACCACAGAATCATTCACATTGGAAGAGCCTGCTGAGATCTTCAAGTCCACCTGCTCCCCCAGCCTCTCATATCCTCAAGTGCCACATCCACACGTCTTTAAATCCCTCTGGGAATGGGGACTCTTACCACTCCCTGGGCACCACTGCACACTGCTAACCCCAGAGCTCCGGCCGTGCCAGCCTGACCTCCCCACCAATCCGCGCTCAGTTAAACCTCTCTGCTCCCACCAGCAGCCAAGAAAGCCCTGCCACCAGCCTGAATTCCCCCTTCCAGTGACAGCTACTGTCCCACAAGGTCACTGCAGAGCTGGCTGCTCAGAACCTGCCTGTGATAAGCGACTCCCTCTGCAGCACTCCAATTCCCAGCGGATGCCCTACAGTTACAGCCTCACGAAGCCTTTCCCAGGAGGAGCTTTGAGTGCTAATCCCCAGCTCAGAGCTGTTCACTGCAAGCCTCCAGCGCTCCCCTTATCAGGGAACACAGAGGCAAAGAGATCACACAGCTGGTACTTCCAACTTACTGCTTTAGGGGGTTGAAGTTGCTTTTTAAAGAGGTTTGCAGAAAATAAAAATGGAAAGGGAAACAAAATAATTCATCCCCAATGTTTGGTCATTTGGCTGATCTAAAGCTTGAAGTGTATTTAAGCTAGAGATGCTCGACATCAGCCTTGACAGCTTCATCTCAGAGCACGAGTGGGTCAAGATCCTTGAACCCTCCATGTTGTGCAGAAGTGCCCCTGTTAATCCCAGTGCAGCTGCATGGAGACAATCCTATTCCATCCCTGCTATCTGCAGGCTGCAGGAAGCCTGATTCCCAGTGCCCTTACTGCACTCCCATTTAGAGATCGGTGATCAAACCGCCTGACACAGCCCCTGCCTGTGCCCTCTACCCCTCATTAATAAACATTGCTGCTCATTAACCTTTCGGGGACCTGCATAACGAAATGTTTCTGATCACTCAAGTCCCTACCACACAAAGCTTGTGCCTCAGCAGCTGCAATCCCCAGCTTCCCAAATCCTTCTTTCCCCTATGCATCAGATGCTCTGATGGAATTTCAAAGCCAGGCTTGTCCCCACTCCCCCAGTTCCTGGGACTTCCTTCCTCCAAGGCACAATTTCTCCTCTATTTACCAGCTCCATGATCCCTGCTGCAAATAAAACCAACAACCCTGGAAAAGCTCCTATTCCAAACACACCCACCTGGCCAGGTCAGTGATTCCAGTGCAGCCATACTGCTTGTCAAGCCTTTTCCATCCCTCACTCCACCTGCTTTCCCTTGGCTGAGACTGATCCCATCACTTGAGTCTTCTGCCTCCCACCACAGAGATGCTGCCTGGGGTCCAGGCTGTGACAGGCTGCCCTGGGAGGCTATGGGATCTCCAGCCTTGGAGATTTCCCAAGTTTCCCTGAATGTGACCTGGAGAAACTGGCCTAATTTGGGAGTCAGCCTTGCTTTGGGCAGGAGGGTCAGCGAAGGGGCCTACAGAGGTCCCTTCCAGGACAGTTTGGTTTTGGATTCTGTCAGTCAGATCTGCAAGAGCCACGGAGGGGTTTTTTCAGGCCTCTTTGCAGCTGTTTTCTCCCACCTTCCTCCCCACATCCCACATGTTGAAACACCAAGCAAAGAATCCTTTTGGACCACCATTCCATCCCCTGCCGCCTCCACCCTCAACACCCCTGCTCCCACAGCCTTCCAACCCACCAATCCTCCTTCCTCAGCACTTCAAGCTCAAAGGTTACTTGCCCCTATTCCCCCTCTTTTTGGCATGTCCACGAGCTGCGCGAGGGCTGCAGTGGCTTTTCCTCATCCAGGGTAATGCCTGGCACAGGCACAGAAAGGATACTGTCTTCTCTACTTTTGTCTTGTGTGCTTTCCATCCCAGGCAAGGCAGCTGCCACGCGTCGGAAAAGCTGCAAAGAACCACACAGGGAACAGATGAAAACAACGGCTCCCCCCGGCCGAGACAGTTCAAACAATGACTCAACACATCCCCAAGCACTATTTACACTGCTCAGCCCCCAAATCCTGACACCAAATATAACCTTTATTCCTAGAAAAGGGCAAAGCACAGCTCTTGTTAGTGGAGATCAAATGGCTGCGAGCAGCAAGCCTCCTGCACCTTCTCTGCAAAGAGGCTGGGTGGGATCCAGCACCCCACCTCACGCCTGTCATAGATGTCCATGGACCCCAACACCTTCCCCATGCCAGAGGGGAATTCGACTGTCACACCTCCCCAGAGGATTGCAAAGGAGCATGGACATGCTGATGAAGGCAAACACACCATCCAGGAGCCTGTCACCGTATCAGCCGAGCTGACACACATGGAAGAGTGTCAGAAAATGGGATGTATGGAAAGGATTTCTTCCAAGCCTCACCTATCTGTGGCTCAGGCTCCTGTGAACCAGACAAAGGAACGCGCCCAAACCTAATCCTCATCTTTTAGTGCCCACCCCATGGTTATCCTAAGTCCACGTTCAGGGCATACATAAAGCACAGAACAAATGCACCCAAAGCCCCTCACTTGAACACCATCTCCAGTTTCCCAGCAAGGTCTGAGCTCCAAACTCTCCTCATGGTTTTATCCCCCTTGAAGGAGGCGAGATGGAATGGGACCAATTCCCTCTCCTGCATTTCCGCCTTTGCCCCTGAGGCTCAGAGCTGTAATTCCCACCACACGGCTATTCCTCAGCCCTCTGGGTGAGGACCCTACAGATGTGCCAACTATTAATGCAGGAGAACTGCCCTGAATTCAGCTGCCTGTCCCCCACCCCAGCACAGGACGCTCTCCATCCATCAGCGCGCTCCCACCGCACCCCCGAGAGCCGCGCGGGAGCCCCGGATCGCGCGCTGCGGGTCTGACGTCAGCCCTGGTGTGTTCCACTACTGCACGTTTTCCTGCCTCTCCTCAAATGACACAAAGCTAAACCACTTATTCCCAGTGACCCACTTTCCACAGGAAACCGAGCCAAGCCGCTGCCAGCCTGTTTACATCAGGAATGTGGGTACCCGACCAGCCCCGCGGGTCCCTGCCCAAGGGCTTTCCCCACTTTGTCTCTCCAGCATCACTTGGACACTGGGAGCCAATTATGATGACTTTGTCTGTCACCATGAGCAAGCCCCCAGGCCTGTCTGGGACCTTTCCTGGCAGGAATCTGGCACACAGTGGAATCTGAGCCAAGGACGGGGGTCTGACAAGTCGGTCCTTGACGTAACTCCCTGATTTCAGCCAACAATTTCAAAGTAAAGCAGCTTAGTACGCCCCGCTCTGTGTTTCTGTGAGCCTCCGCCATTAACCTGGACCTTCCAGCCTCCCTGAAAATCTCAGGGAAATCCTCACAGGCCGACCAGGAAGCAACAAAATTCCAGATGCTAAACTGTACCTAAACCAACAGGAGGAATGCCCACACAGAGGAAGGGTGAGGAGTCTTTAGAAGATCCTGAGCTAATGGAACCGACTGGAATTCCTGCATTTAAACCACACTGCTGACAGAAAGGCTGTTTAAAATACAGTAATCCTTTCTTTACATTAAGACCAGGAATAAAACGATGCTTTTAGCAGTATTTCTCCCCTAAATTATCAGACTAAAAATAGGAATTTGGCAACTAAGAAAAATCAACTTTCTTTCTTATTAACCTTCTGCTTATCAGCCCCAGCATATGCGAATAAATCCAATTAGGGAAACTTCCTGATGGTTGGAAAGCAGCCTTCCCACAGGGCCCTCCAAGCTTCCTGGTGCTGTCAGCCCCGAGCCAGTGTGTGTCTATACACACATGTACATATTTAAATGTTTGTGTGGGTATAAAAACACAAGTGTTGATGCGCATCCAGGACTTTTTTTCCAAGGCAGGAGTTAAATGCAGCAGCTGAAAGACTAAAAGCCACACAAACTCTCTTTCAGCGTTCAACTCTGCAATCTGCTTCCTGATAGAAACTCTGGAAAAAAGCCTCATCTCTCACCATCAGTTTCCAGCCATTTGCCAAACTGTGCCTTTCCTGCTACTCCAGCCAATAAAGCCCAACAGATCAGGGTCACAAAGGACTGCAGGCATAAACCAGTTTTCAGCCACACTCCAGCAGCAATCTGGAAAGGACAGGAGGATCGCTGTCCAGATGGAAGAGCTGGGCAAGAAACCTGTTCCCCAATGCAAGGCAAACAAAAATCTTTCCCTAATTCTCATTCTCTGCAACTCTGAGGATAATTCTTGCCCATCAGATGGGTAGGAATCAGAAGACAGGAGAAAGAGCCCAGCTCTGTGAGAACAGGGTCACGGAGGGGCTGTGCTCAGAGAGCTGCTGCCGTGAGAAAGTTCTTCTGCCAAGGACCACATTCATCCCTTGGCTCTTCCAGGGCCAGCGTGGAGTGTGCCAGGTACTGCTGGAGGGAGGAATTCAAGGGCTCTCCCTCCCCTCTCTTTCTACAAGACAGCAAAATGAACCCTGACATATTCTGGGCATGAAATCCAGGGACTAACAATGAGATTCCCTGAAATACAGACTGCCGAGACAGAGCAGGAATCGCAAAGTCTTTTAAAGCTTATTCAGGGCTGACAGAATGAATCAGAGACTGCAACTCTCTGCATTAAACGGAGCAAGTTATCTACTTCTCTTCTGCAGCTTAAGGCTCCCCTGGCAATCAGTCTTTGCAGGATCCAAAAGCCAATCTTTTCCCCTCTGCTGCATCAGTTTAACCCCACAATAACACCACCACTGCTTTTATTCACCAATATGCACTCATTTTTCCTTCAACACCCCCTGCCCAAAGCCAGAAGGAACAGTAAGTGTGAAGGGCCTTGGGGACTGCAAACAGCTCTGCAGTCACAGATCCAGTGGTACCCAGCACTGAGGTGCCATCCTCGGAGCTCTCCCCATTCTGGGCACAGGGACTGGCAAAAAAAGCCTGGCAGCAGCACCGTCCCCTCTGCTTCTTTGCTGGCAGAAGATCCTGGCACTGGAATTCCCGCTGTTGGAAGTACAGAGCATCTCACCTACTGCTGTCCCAGCACAAAGCCAGGCCCTCTGGATTTGCAGGGCAGCTGCAGGGAGCACAGAGCTGAAGGCAATGCCCTTCCCTCTTATCCGTGCTGCTTTCCAGCGGAAAAGGATGAACCAGATGCTAAAAGCAGCACACGAGGACAAAAGCCCCCTGGATTCCCACTGATGAGGAGGAGCTGGGAAAGTCACAGCCGTTCCCTCCCCGAGCAGGACAAGAAATTCAGCTGTTTCTGTATGAAAATAAACTTGGTGATTGTTCTGCAGGACCAGAATATACTGTGGATACAAGTCATCAGTTATGGGAAGGTCAAATTTGCATTCAGCTTATTAAGGATTTTACACGGGGATCCGCTCTGCACTTGTACTTCCCCATTGCACTGGGAGAGAATTTATTGCTAAGTTACTAAAATAAATTCACACAATTTAATAGAGAAGCTGCAAGGAAACAGGGAACTATCTAAATGGTGGTATTAAAAGCCTTATCCTTCAATAATTGCTTAAACAGCTACTTATTAAACTAATAAAAAATGAGAGTTACAAATATTCTAGAGTATAGAACAGCTTTGAAATCCTTGAACATCCCAGTCCACGCCTGCAACACCCGGATCAAAACTCAGGAGAAAAATCCATTTTTAATTCTTTTTGAATATCCACTCATGTCTTTGCACACCATCAAATCCTTGGGGTTCCAGATGGCCCTGAAAGCCACAACTCCCTCACAGGCTTGGCTACAGAACCTCTGGAAACGTGGCAGGGCACAGAAACTCCCTCAAGGAAAGAGGGAGTGTAGAGCTGCTTCATCATCATCATCATCACCATCACTCCTCTCAGTGAGGCAACTCCTCCCAGTGCACACCCCCAGGTCTAAGCACTCATTAAGGACTGCAGCACAGAATCCAAACCTTAATTACGAGGCAGCCTCTGTTGTGGCAGGATAATTGGGGGACCCTGGAAGCCAACACGTCCATGGTGGGTAATGCAGTGAAACAGCTCTGAGTTAACACTGCTATAATTATCCCATTATATAGGGAATCATTTTGCTACTTGGAGACAAAGTCAAGGGACATTTTAATAACAGACCCTTTAGTCCTGTCTAGAACACAAAGTAGTTGATAATCCTATTTTATTTCTCCTGGTACCCTTCTGCATAGAAACCATTTGTGTAACTACATATATAAAATATACATGGAATGTCATCCATCCACACAGAATCCCTGATGGTCTGGGTGGGAAGGGACCTTAAAGCCCATCCAGTGCCACCCCCTGCCATGGGCAGGGACACCTTCCACCAGGTCAGGTTGTCCCAAGCCCTGTCCAGCCTGGCCTTGGACATCTCCAGGGATCCCGGGCCAGCTACAGCTGCTCTGGGCACCCTGTGCCAGGCCCTCACCACCCTCACAGCCAGGAATTCCTTCCCAATATCCCATCTAGCCCTGCCCTCTGGCAGTGGGAAGCCATTCCCTGTGTCCTGTCCCTCCAGCCCTTGTCCCCAGCCCCTCTCCAGCTCTCCTGGAGCCCCTTCAGGCCCTGTAAGGGGCTCTGAGCTCTCCCTGGAGCCTTCTCCTCTCCAGGTGAGCACCCCCAGCTCGCCCAGCCTGGCTCCAGAGCAGAGGCGCTCCAGCCCTGGAGCAGCTCCAGGGCCTCCTCTGGACTCTCTCCAGCAGCTCCACATCCTTCTATTCCTGGGGGACAGGGAGCTGAACACAGCATTCCACAAGTGTGTGTTTGCTCTGTGGAGACACCCAAGAATTTATGTCTTTTCCAGGTCCGAATTAAGGAGACACAGCTCATCTGAGGACATAAACCCTCATTTTTCTGCAGTCCCATCAGCTCAAAAGACCTTTCACTGCTTTCCCCAATTCAAAAGCAACTCATCATCTACTAGAAATAAATAGCTCTGGCTGTCCAGGAACATTTGCTGGCACTTCCAGTGCCTTCCAACAGAGTGGGAACAGCAGTTGCACTGTCTCCCTGGGCACTGGAAGCATTTGAAGACATCACAGTCCTCCTTCACTGGTTTTTCCATTCACCGAAACAGAATAACAAACACTCCTCAGACCTGTGTCTCCCCAGCTTTTTGTCTCACTCTCAGCCTGAACACCAAATCTGGATTATCAAAAACCCAGGAAGGTGTGATTCCATACTCACAAAGCTTCTTCCACAACTCCTGTTATTTAAGGGAAAGGAAGTCCCAGGTCATTTGAGGCAAGGTGAGAGATCCTTCAGAACCTCAGCCAACAATTCAGCTCTGAGGTGCTGCTTGCTGAGTGTGGACTACAATTCCCACTGGTCCCCTCTGCCAAGGCTTCCCAAGATCCAGGGGAGTGCTCCTCCCACAAGGGTGTGTTAGCAGCAGCCACTCACCTGTTTTACATTGTATCCTGCTTTTGCACTAGTTTCAATGAACATTACATTCAATTCTTTGGCTTTCCTTTCTCCTTCCTCGATGGACACTTGTCTGGGAAAGAAAACACAGAGTTAGGGAAAAAAAACCCATAACAAACCTGGACAAATACCTTAATAATCAAGATTTATTACAGTTCTGAAAGCACTTAATGGGTTTTTTTCCTGAGTGGAATGCAGAGCTGCAGAGAGGTATCACCACTTCAGGTACCAGACCCACTTCCATGGCACACCTGGCTCCCAAAGCAGAACTCAGCATTCCAGTGGAACAGCCAAGTGTTCACCCCCAAATCGCTGTCCAGGAGGCTGTGCTTTTATGTCTGAACAATTAGCAATCACAGTCCAAAAACAATCATCAGAACCAAACTGTTTTAACAAAGGTCCAAGTGTAACCACCTCATATGGGAGGAATTTTGTCCCGTTTTTCCCTGGATATGTGTTCCACCCATTAAGGAGCACATTATTATGAACAAATATTTGTAACCAGTTTATTCATCCACTGATGCATGCTGTAATCAACAACCCCTTCTCTCCTGACATCTGAACAAGTTGGTGATGGTTTTTCAACTCATTCACAGCACTGTGATGGAAACTTGGCTTAGCCAAAAGAAAAAAGGCTTTAAAATTGAAATTTCTCTAGTCACAGCCATCTCCAGAAAAAAAATACATTTAAATATATTCCTTAAAATAGAAGCAAACAGCAGCAGAGCAAGAAAAGCATTTGAAAGCTGGATTATTCCTCCATACCTCTTATCTGCTAGATCTGTCTTATTTCCCACCAGCATGATGATGACATCGCTGCCCCGTTCCGTTCTGACATCATCGATCCACTTTGTGGTTTGCTGGAAGGAGTTTACATCTATCAGAGAACAGTGGAGAGGGTTAGCACTGCAGGTGTCCCTCACAGCTCACCAGGAAATACATCTGGACTTGGAAAGAAAAGCTTCATACTCTGTGGAGTCGGCGGAAGAGGGTGATGAAGGATCAGCGGAGTGAAACCCTACATCTCCCCCACTAAAGGACACGGAAACTCTGGCATTAATTTCAGGTGGGCAAGTGCTTCCTTACAGGTGGGTTCAAAGCCAGGGAGGGAACTGAGTCCACCTATAATTTGGTTTTGACAGCACCTAAAATGAAAAGTCTTATCGCTGCGTTTCAGTTCCTTGTTTTTTTAGATCAACATAAAGTATTTTCTATAGGGAGTGGGGATTAATTTTTGCACTCTACACTGCTCATGGCTTGTGCACCTACAGAGGCTCCTACAGTTCCACTGCTTCTCAAAATCCTCCACCCCAGCCTCGCATTTCGTACACTTGAATCAATCATCTTTATTTTCTCTAGGGAATCCCAGGGTTATACAACACAGCAGCAACTCCCGTGGCACTGAACACTTGCCTTCAAAACTATGCAATTTCTAAATTTGTGCAATTTCTAAATCTTTACACAAAACCAGAAACAAAAATTTAACCTCTTCACAGGCACTTAATGCTACCTCCTTAAAAAGCTGCAAGGTGAGGATTCCAGACTGCGTGGTGATTGACAAGTTGCATCCCATAGGGAAAAAGGAGCTGGAGGGAAGCTGCCACAGAGCTCAGCATTTGCCAGTTAGTGACACAAAGAGCATCTGAGCAGCCCAAGCAGTCTCAGTACTTAAAAAGGAAGGGGGGGGCTCTGCAGCAGTTCTTGAAAAGTATTGATTTTTTTTTTAATGGCTTCTACTGCAAAGTAATATATTGCGTGCTAGACAGCCGAGACTTGATCACTTGCCAGTGTCTTAATTCTCTTTACTGCTTGGCAATATTGAATTTGCTGGGTCAGGAAAAAATTCAGAGTTCACAGCTAACCTGTAATTTTAGCTCAAAGGAAAGCGCCATTTTTAACAATTAGAGCTTTTCTAGGTAAAGCCCCTCTTCCTGCTGTAATCTTCTAGTATCTATAAACCAAAGGACAGGAACTTATGCATCTGCCTAGAATTAGGCCACTGTTCTCAGTCAATTCTGGTTTAGAACTGAAATTGCCTGAAGGTTTAGTTCTCCTAAAACAAAATTTCTGCTCTTTGTCAATGCAGGAACTGGTAAGTTAAGGGGTGTCTGGACTGAGGGGAGGGACAGAAGGAGCAGGGCTGAAGAAGCACTAATATTTTAGTTGACAAAAATGTACATACCTTAGTAAGAAATGAAAGAGCAATTGTTAAAGGGGAAGGGCTTAGTGGTTAAGCTGTACATCTTGCAGCACGTGAGGGTGGCTGATTCCAAGGAAAATGTGATGTTAATGCATCCTCCCCGCCAGCCCGTGCCCAGGTTTTGTTCGGTGGGGGAGGGTGGATGAATGAAGTGGAGCAAGCTACAACAGTCTCCAGTTTGAGAATCCAGACACCCACGAACACGAAGCCCAAAAATCACAGGGGGTGTTATGACCAGAGGGCAGATGGAAGAGTGCAACGAGAGCAGGCAGGACTCGAGGACTGAAGAAGATGGGTTAGGGAGGGGTTAAAATGACGTTTGTGAGACAGTTCATACACCACAACAGCAGCAACCACGGGGCTTGTTTAGAACAAGCAAAGAAACCACGTTTTTTGTCATGCCAGGATGAAGCCCAAGCAGATGACGTGAGAGGACATGCAAAGCTAAGCTAGAGGATGGAAAGGGCAGAGTATTAGAAATGCAGAATTCCCCCCACTCACTTGTGATATCATAAACAACAACTGCAACAGTGGAGTCACGAATGTAGCTAGGAATCAAGCTCCTGAACCGCTCTTGACCTGCTGTGTCCCATAATTGCAACCGTACCTAACAAAATCAGTCAAACAAGCAAGAAAAATAAGAAAAAAGGTCAAACCCAGTGCAAAATACCTACTTGTGATATCGTAAACTACTACAGCAGCAGCAGAGTCACGGATGTAACTGGGAATGAGGCTACGGAAACGTTCCTGACCCGCAGTATCCCACAGCTGCAACCTGATCTGTGGGTGGGAGAAAATTAAAAAAGCCAAACTGCCACTAAAAATGAAAGAGTAAATAAATGTTTTACTTTTTTCCGAAAAAAAAAAAAAGCTAAATAAAAAGGATAAACTCATGCAGGAGGTGCCTGGGGACTGGGAGCAGCAGGACACTGTCTCCTTACAGCGATCTCTCCCGAGGGATAACAGCAGCCAAAGTGGGGGGTGCAGCTAGCTCAGCTCCCCAAAAAATGCTTTCCCTTACAAAATGAGAGGAGTGGAACGGCTCAGCTTCCAAACTGAGAGGACCAACAAGAAAGCCACGGCTGAAGTGATGGAATCACCATCCCTGAAGTGTTCAGAAGCGTGTGGATGTGGCACTTGGGGACATGGGTTAGTGGTGACCTTGGCAGTGCTGGGGAATGGTTGGACTTGATCTTGGAGGCCTTCTCCAGCCTCAGTGATTCTGTGAAATGTTCACCTGCAGTTCTCCCTACACGAGAGTTTCATGCTCTGCTCTCCTTCCTCAGGACTCACACAGGCAACCTCCAGCAGCACAAAGGATGGTTGCTGGTGGAAAAGCTGGAAGAGCTACTCATGTCAGGTTTTCAAGGATAAAATGCTCGTTGCAACTCTAAACTGCAAAGTAACGTGCACAGAGAGGCTGAATGGCTCTTACCAGCAAGGTTCTGGAAGAAAAG
The DNA here is from genome assembly GCA_013398015.1 of Oreocharis arfaki. NCBI lineage: Eukaryota > Metazoa > Chordata > Aves > Passeriformes > Paramythiidae > Oreocharis > Oreocharis arfaki. The sequence goes on along the minus strand of VZRR01000015.1, from coordinate 40,620 downwards.
GCAAGACACACTAAAAGCAACGTGTACGGCAAGGTGTGCAAGAGCCAGTTTGGGCATGGAAAGCACATCTCATCCCTCAAGCACTTTCCATGCAATCCCATTTACTGGGGGTTTATCCAGTACCACAAGCTTCTGCAGCACTGCAGTTCTGTTTCTGCAAATAGCTCAACTGAGGCTGAAATTCTTAATTAAGAATCTGAGCTCATTTTAAACCACAGCTTTGCTTGCACAGAGGAGTGATTTCACTCGAGGAGCTAAAACTGCACCAAGCTAAGAAACGAGTCTCATTTGTGAACTCATCAGAGGCCACCTGCTTTGTAGAAGAGGAAGAAGATGGAGCCAGCTATTAACTGGCCACCTCTGGCAATTTGTATTTCACCTTTCTGTTTCGTGGCATCAAAAACTGAAGGGGTTAAGCATGGTTCCCCTTCCTCCAGATTCCCACCATCCTTCACCCCTCAAATCATCTGTATCGTCTCTTTCTTCACAGAGGATGACGCTAAAGCACCCTGTGCCACTCCCAAGCTGCACCCAAGGGCCCTGCACACATAAACAAAGGGATTGTTTCCCATTCCCCGTTCCCCACTGCTGTGTCTCCACAGCACTCGTCAGTCTGGGAGCAGCTGGGAGGTGAAGGCTCAGCCTGTGCTTCCAAGCGATCTCAGAAGTGTGGGCTGCACGAAACCAGATGCTGGTCCTCATTCCTACTGTTCACAGAGAAGAGCAACAAAATCTTACTCACTGTTCGATCCTCCAAGTACATGGTTTTCGATAAGAAGTCAATGCCAATTGTTGCCTGTAAAGAGATGAGAAAACCAACAGCTCTTAAAAGAAATGTCAGAACACCTGCAGTGATTTTCAGGGGAGCAGCAGCAGCTTCAAGGAAAACAAGTCGGGTTTCTTATTTTTAAGATAAAGCTTGATTCAATAAGCAATTTGTTCAATATATCCACAACCAGAACAATTCCTTAAAGCACAAAAGGCTTTAAGCTCGACTTCAGTTCACGGACACTTTACCCACACATTTATTTGGGTAAGCAGCAGGGATTTTTATGCATGTGACAAATTGGTGTCCCCCTGCTCAGCCAGGATATGTGGGCATGCTGTCTTCTTCCCAGCTGCCAAGTATCTCCATGGATCTTCACTTTTCTCAGCAGATTAAGCCAGACACCTACATGATCCCTAACAACCACTACAGCTTGGTTCATCCTAAAGCAGCATAACTGCACCCAAATGTCCAGACAGCAGTGGGAGCTCCCTGGAGAACATCCTAATGGCACTGGGAAGCCATTCCCTTTGTCCTGGCACTCCAGGCCCTTGTCCCAAGTCCCTCTCCTGCTCTCCTGGAGTCCCTTAAGGCACTGGAAAGGGCTCTGAGCTTTCCCTGGAGCCTTCTCCTCTCCCAACCTGTCCTACCACGACACGGGGAAGCAGCAGTATCAAGGAGTGGATTCCAGCACTCTCTATATCCCAGACTTTTACTAAAATAGATCTCCTATGACATGTCACATACAGTGCCACAGCACAAGGGAAATCATTCCCAGCATGTCCATGGAGGGGAGTCACTCCTGGTAAAATAAACACCTCCAACTGCACGGTTTCATTCTGGGTGTTTGGGTTTCTGACACAGTACAGCAAGTTCTGGTTGATAAGACAGAGGGACACAGCTGGATTCCTCTCATCCAGCAGTGAGCAAAAGGAATCCAATGCACAGCACAGATTTTAATAAATGGCAGCTTTCTATTTTTAACAGCTGAACATAAAAACCCATGTTCAAATGATAGGTTTCAGGAAAATATGCATTCAAAATCTGCCAGAAACGTCCAGAACAAGCAGATTGTCCCTGAACTCTCCTCCAGCTCCAGTTACCCCTGATCAGGGTGTGATGTGCATTGGCGTTAAATACTGGGCTCTGAGGGGTCTCTAGGGAATCCTGGGCATCCAAAAATGTCTATTTTGGGTTGACACCAACAGGCAGTGTGATTTTGGCCGAATTCCTGAAGCTTTTGTGACTGATTCCTTCTTCCAGCTCCAGCACAACAGGAGGTATGGCCCCACCTCAGTCACAACTCCAGGAAAACCCAGGGGTTCGGATGAATGGCTCTGACCCAAGCCCATTAACACCCAAACTGGGCAGGCAGCACTGATGCCTAAATCCAAGTTATCTTGGAAGCCCTTAGGATTTCTCACCCATCTAAGTGCCACTCACTGATTCTGCAATCCTTTAGTGTATTACATCAGACCACCTTTCCTGGTGACACCCCTATTATCCTAAAGCACATAGCGTCAAACCTCCTCAAGGAAGAACTAGGACACAAACTCCATAAGGAAAAGGAGCAGTCCTAAAAGAAAAAATACTGTGTGGGGGGGAAAAATCCCAGCTTAAATAAAAGAACTGCCTTCAATGTCCATGTAATTACAGTGGGAGGAATCTGCAAGGATGTTTGCTGCCTCGGGAGCAGTGACGTGTGCTCCAGCCCTCCCACACTCTGCAAGAGTGGCTCTTCCCACAGCTCAGGAAGAACTTCCCATCTCGTTTTTCCTAGCAGCAGCAAGGAGGAATTCCTGAAGGAGGCAGGAGGGAAATCACTCGATTCAATGAGAGCCTTGGGTAGACACTGAGGAATGGGAGAATCACGTTTTCCTTTTTTTTTTCTTCTTTTTTCTATTACCTCCTCCTCCCATCCCTCTAAAAAAACCTTCCCAGGCACCAGGGAACAGATTTTTCTCAGTTTCGTGTATCCAGAACATCACCAACTGTATCCAAGTCATGAAACATGTTCTGCTTGGAAGAGACACACTTTAGGAAACTGAAGTACTTTTATATCTTGCCACATTTTCAGCTCATGCTAAATTCTGGGAGTGGGCAACAATGACTGCACCGTGCTAATCTGTAAAATTGTTTTCTAAACTTCCCCAATTTTCCTTTTTTTTTTTAAACATTTTGTATGATTTTCTAGCTTGTGTCAGCTTGTTGTTTAAAAGATCTGGGTACCTGTTACATTATCCCCACACAGGGATTAGATCTGTGATGGTCTGGTAGAAAATGGTGGAAAAAAACCCCCAAACTCTGGCAGACTTAACAACTGCTATTCCCTGGCTGTGCCCTGGGTATTCCTTGAGAACCACAGCTCATCCTGCTGCAAGCAGCAGATAAAACTCCTGGAGCAGAATCCAACCCAGAAGGGCCACTCTGGCAGGTGATTAAGATCTTACAGTTGGGAATTCCATGGCCAGTGCCCCAACCCTTATGGAATGACTTTTCCTGCAGTGGAAGACAAGGCAGCAGGGGAGTCTTACACAAGACAAAAACATGGATTCATTTACCTGGTAGGTGTTGTCAAAGCTGTCATACATGAACCTGGTGATCAAGGAAGTCTTCCCCACTGAAAGAAGAAATAAAAACACGGATTCAAGGACCAACTTCAGAGCAAGTTTTAAGCAAGTGATTTAAAAATGGTTCACTGTGTCCAACAGATACACAGCGTGAACTTAAACTTCCTGCAAGGACAAGAGCAGTTATTTGACTTTACAACTGTAAAGTCACTTTTTTTTTTCCTGTATCATTCCCAAGCATCAGTTTTACTCTAAACTGTTTGTGATTTGAGATGAAAATTAATTTAGTTGCTCTGTTTTCTACCCAGCCATTCAGTAATTTTAGTTGAACTGAATGAACTTAACAGCCCCTACAACGAATTATTAGCAAGAAAAAGCTCTTCTCACTCATAAAATATAGGAATTATTCACTTTCAAACCCCACTATCCTCACAACACTTATTTTCTACTCCTCTAAGGCCAACAATGCAGCTGAGCTGGGCCACAGCCTAACTCATACTTTATAATAGGCTTTTTCTTCTCCTACATCTTCACCTGGAAGGGTCAGCAAGATACACAGGAACTGGAACATCTCCAGCTGCCTCATTTTGATGTGTATAAATCTTCTTAATTGCAGGCCAGTTATTCAGGAAGCAACAGAAGTTACTGGAGGCTACCTCACCTCCTTTTTCCAAGCTCCTTGCAGCTGGAATTTGCCACCTCCCACTGGCAGAGGAGGGGAGCTGTGTGACTTGTGCTGGGCACCAAACACTGCAGGTGCAGATAAAAGGTAGGAAAGAGTGCATGAGGCAGGGCTTGTGTTCTCCAAGCGATATTCCCAGGATTTCAGTTCTCTGCCACGGTGACCACCCAGTGAACAGAGGGATTTATGGTAAGGTTAAGGCCCCTTCCAACCCAAACCATTCTATGATTTCTGGGGTGAGTTTTGGGGCGTTTCATTTGTTTGTTTTAAATCTTAACATAAGAGTGTCACCAAAACCTCCAGTATCCCAATCATGCAGCATTTTCATCTTCAGTCAACTCCGAAAAAAGGCTAAACAAACAGGAACCCAGCAGACAGCCTTGGAGAGATGAGATTTTCCCAAGTCAAAATCTGAATTCCCATGTGAGTTTCTAACATATTCTGCTCTGGAGGCAAAATCAGGTTTCCCATGAAATTAAAAAGCTGGCTTCACAAAGGCAGAGTAAATATTCCCTTCACTGAGTAGGTTTTTAGAAGCAGCACATCCCAGACAGGACTGATTCCTGAATCCCTTACTCAGATTTGTCCCATGGATGTGCTGAACAGCTTGAGCTGGTGCAGGACAAACAGCCACGAGGTGCTGTGAGGGGAGGAGGGATTCATTCCAGACCCGGTGACAATCCCCAGGAGACACAGACAAGCAAACCCAATCCCTTCCCACTGCAGCACAGGCTGAATCCCAGGAACTGATTTGCAGCATCACAAACAAGCTGGTTTTGCTCACGTGGCCACTGATGCAAATAGGCACATTTAATTCTTCACAGGTCCAATCTCACCCAGGAAATTATTTGCTTTGGTAACTCAGGACCCCTGAAGGACAATGAAGTGTTCCAGCAATTTTTTCCCTCCTGAGTGACATATCTTGGACGGGGTCTGACCACAAACTATAAAATATGAAAATATTCTGTTTATTCCTGGAGCCTCCCTACCCTACCTTCACTCATTTCACAAAAAGAGGGGGAAAATAAGGTAATGCTTGGCTTGTTTATATTTAAATATCTGCTTCAACCAACATTTGGAGAGAGCATCCTAAGGGACTCAGTTCCAAGACATTTCTTCTCTGAACAGACCCAGGTTTATGTTGACAGGCACCAGATCAAGTTGGTATTAACACCAACTGCTCACAGTTTTAATTCCATGAATACTGAGGCATTGCCATGTCTCCCTTTAAAAAACCCAAACTGACTCCTTTTAGAAATCCTGGCAGGAATGAAAGCCCGCAGCTCCCACTGTATCTCTAATTTCTGTTCCGCCTTGCTGGCCGTATGTTCCTCGGATTCCCAGAAGGCATTAATTTGGGAGGGATTGCAAGCAAGGGAGAGGACAGAATGAGAATTCAAATTCATCTTGGAAAACGCCAAAATGACCTCAGGAGGCAAATGAAGCTCAGCAGGGAGAAGAGGAACAAGGTAATACACGGAGACAAGAACAACCAGCTGCTTAAAATCCAGATGGGAAACAACTGGATAAGTAATCCGGGGGTTATAGCCCAAGGAACAGATAAGACACTCAAGACTTCAGCTTTCTTTCATTAAGATGTTGGTTTGGGTTCTTTCTTAATCCAGTGAGTTAATTTAATCTCTTGGAAAAATTTCCACACACAAGTACGTCCAGGGCAGCATTAGTCAGCAATGCAATATCCTTTAGGCCAAAATATTCCTGGTATGCTGCTGGAACAATTCCAAGAAAAAGGTCAATATCACATCCTTGGAGGGACAGAGGTGGGGGAGGAAATGCTGGGAATGGGGTTTGCTTTGGCTGGAGCAGGGAGAAGGGTTCTGCTGCACACGCTGACAGCTGTGCTACAGGAAGCCAGGGAAAAGCTCAAACAATTCAGGAGCTGAGAAGGAACTTTTTGGCAAAAAATCAGGCAGCTCGTATAGTTCACAGCAACCAGCTGAAAGGTGAGGGGCAGAAGTGACTTCCTGCCCAGGAAAAGTTGTCTGCAGCCACTTTTCCCTCTGCAGATCAAGATCTAACAGCTAAAAGCTGAGTCCCACCACAATCTGAGCAGGAAGGGCACGAACTGGGAAACGGAGGCAACTAAACTCCAGAATAACTTCTGCAGCTGGGCAGTGGATTCCCCGCCCTTCCCTGGCACGCAGAGCTGTCAGATGTCATTCCACTCGAGGAATTTACACCCAAGGCATGCGAGAATCTTTTGAAGAGGAGGGAAGCCAAGTAAGTGATTAACCAAAGAAACCATTTGTTCAACACTGCACCTGAACATCAGTTCTGGACATTTTTCTATCATAAAGAGGCTGAACAATGGCTTCACCAGGTGAGTTCTTGGATCCTTCCAACTTTCCATCCAACAAAATCTCCACATCAAACTGGCTCCTAACCACACAGCTGCGCCTCAGACACCATTGCTTAAGTGCTGTGATTATAAAATCCTAGAAGGTTTTGGGTTGGAATGGACCTTGAAGACCAGCTCATTCCAACCCCCTGAAATGGGCAGGGACATCTTCCACTATTCCAGGTTGCTCCAAGCCCCATCCACCCGGGCCTTGGACACTGCCAGGGATCCAGGGGCAGCCACAGCTTCTCTGGGCACCCTGTGCCAGGGCCTCACCACCCTCATAGGCAATAATTCCTAATATCCCATCTATCCCTGCCCTCTGGCAGTGGGAAGCCATTCCCTGTGTCCTGTCCCTCCATGCCTTGTCCCCAGTCCCTCTCCAGCTCTCCTGGAGTCCCTTCAGGCCCTGCAAGGGGCTCTGAGCTCTCCCTGGAGCCTTCTCCTCTCCAGGTGAGCACCCCCAGCTCTCCCAGCCTGGCTCCAGAGCAGAGGGGCTCCAGCCCTCAGACCACCTTCTATCATCTAATTATCAATGTACACTTCCGAAGGGGTCCAGCTCCAACACGAATTTGTAAGCTCGGATCTGACTTGCTCAGGTGGTTTTCTTTGGCTGGACCAGCTCTGGAAGAATCTGGACCTGGCGGCTCCCATCATGAACTGGCTGCTCACCCCATCCACATGAATTCTGGAGGGCTGCAAGCTTTTCATGTGTTCTGGGACGAGAAGAAGTTGGCTGTTCTGATATCTAAAATTAGGAAACTCCTAAAAGGAAAGGTTTGATCGCTGGTTCAGCACAGAAACCAGCAGACACCCACCAACACCAACACCCTCCCGAATCAGCAGCTGAATCGTGGCAGCAAACAGCCAAGTGCCCAAACACGACGGAGTTAAAAGACACGAAGTTGTGAAGCTCCTATCGGTGGAATTGCCATTAACCAGGAGGGGCTAAATTCCAAGCCCTCAGCTCATCGAGTCACCCTGATCGATCCCCTTTGTCTGGGAGCCTTGAGCCACTGCCTGGCAGGGATTTCACAGAGAGAATTCAGCCACAAGATGGAATCAATACGCCGATCTCGTGCTTGCAGCCGCTTTGATCCGACAGCAGCCGCTGGAGGGATTCCAAGGTCGTTCCATCTGATTCTCGCAGGCTGCCTTTTCCCTGCTCCTGGGGAGATTGGTGTGACCAGCAGCAGCCCCCAGAACTGACACTGATTAGTGGTGGGGCTCCCACAGCTCCCGGTGCAGTGCGTGCGGAACGGCCCCGCGGCAGCGCTCTGTGCCGGGCGCTCTAACAAGGCCCTGGGGAGGAGGGCACAGACCCATCAGACCCATCAGATAACACAAATCACCCCCCTGCCAGCACGGGATTAGAAGGTCATTAATTGCCAGAGTCTGCAAAGGGCTCAGGCACCAGCCAGGAGTGACCTACAAGGAAAAGTAATTGGGGTTGTGCCACTTGGACTGGGTGATGCACGAGGAGCAGGTCTTTACACCTTGAGAGGCCACCTAGAAGCAGAGACTAGACAGGAGTAAGGGAATCAAGGTGGATATTTATTTGGAAGGCCTTCAAAGGTCCACCCTGGGGAGCCAAAGGCTATTGCCAAGATGGACCCCAAGATGAACGATGAGTCACGAGTCCTTCACACTTTTATAGGTTTGGTCCATTTGCATATCAGCAAAAATACGCCAATTAAAACTTTAGCTAACGATGTAATTTCTTCAAGCTCACCCCCCTTCCCAAGATGTTGGTTTACACATTTTGGGCCTAGGACAGGCTGGGTGTCCTTGGAGAGCAGGCTTGGAGAGGCTTTGTTTTGTCTATCTGGCATAAGAGAGCTAAAAGGCTACAAAGAACTTCAGAGTTACACACTAGGCAGTACAGGATTTGAAAAATATAAAAGTTCAAACCCAAGGCATCAGTCTGACACCCCACTCTCATTTTCTTAGGCATATCATACTAGAGATTCACATCTTGACCACGGATTCTTCTGGAAAAGCCACATTTAAATCACTGACTTCATCCTAGTGATAGTTTAAAACTTTCAAAGCATCAGCAATCAGGAGGAAAAAAAACAAACCAAGAAATATTTGCAAAGCAAAATAACCTTAAAGGTAATCCACACGTCCTGCCTATTCAACTGGAAAACTGCACTGGGCCTCTCCCAGCTCTCAGAGGCAGCCTTGGCAAAGAGATCCAACCTGCTGAAAGCCAGAGGTAACCTGACAAGAGCAGATAAATCACAGTGCAATCCCAAAATTTCGCTTGCTCTTTGCATGACTCCTTTCAGATTTGATCGAAGGATAAACCCCAGTGACGCTACAACTTTCTTACATAGATAAGCTCACCTCAAAATCTTCACTGGAATTATTCTGCTAAAAAAAAAACCAAGCCAAGGCACCCAGAGGAAAAGCATTGCTAAGAACAATATACTGAATTATGAATGCCTCAAAACCATTTTTAGATTTGTGTTTAAAAAGAAGCCCCAAAAGGAAGATGCACAGAGTTGACTTAAAATGATCTGCATGAGCCAGTAAGAATATTTTTAGGTATGTCATTCCCAGCACTGGAAACAGAAATGCTGTATTAAAAGTGATTAAAGCAGCTTCTTTAAAAAATAATAAAAACATCCCCCCATCCTCCTCTGCTCTTCGCTGTCAAACTATGGAAATTTCACCTGGTTCCCTCAAAGAAAGAAACAAAACTCATTCATTATCCGAAGGCACCGACAGAGCAGACTGCATTCCTCCAAGGAATTCTCAGTCAGGTGAAGTTTATCCCACTCACAGTGAGGAACTTGGAGGATGGAATCCAGTCTAGTCCCAGGCAGCAGAGGCAAAAGCCACAGATGAGGAGGTCTCATCTCCTCACTCTAATTAAAGGATTTTTTAACCCTGATTTTTTTTCCCTATTGATTCCACTCCTGCTCTGCTGTCAAACCTATTTTATTCTGCCATTTCTTTCATGATGGGAAATAAGATCAGACCAAAGGACCACCTGAGCCAATTTTTTACAGTTTTAAGTCCTCAATAAATTAAAAAAAAAAACCAAGAAAAAATAAAATCAGTGAAAAGCCTGCAAAATATAAACCCCCTTGAAATCCATGCATGAACCCCTCTAAGTAGTATAAACAAAATGGTTCAAACAACCCCTTTTAAGATAATTTATTCCCAGCCTAGTTAAAGATCTAGATTATAATTCTGTTGTCCTATCATACAGATGTGCCTCTTTAAGAAGGAATTTAAGACTCTGTTTAGGAAGTTAATGTAGAATATCCAGAGAGTTACAGGGAAACAAGACCCAGAAAAACATGGAACAGTTTAGGTTTGGTTTATACCATTTTTGTAATTCAAGAGATGCTCCATCATCTTCTACCTTAAATATATTCCATCTCATTCCTCCCAGAGAACAGCTTGACTCGGGCTGATTCTGGGCTGGATACCCACTCCAAACAGGACAAACAATGGCCTAGAGCTCATGGCAGAGATCAAACACGGAGATCGGGCAACGGAAATTAAGGCAGCGGCAGCGAATCCGCCGGCTTCGGAGCGAGCGGAGCACGGGGAGCACCCTCGGAACGCAAAGTCCCTCCGACACAATTCCAGCAGTTTTATTCCTTCTGTTTTAGTGGCCACTCCTCTAAGGAAGGACGCTTGCAGCTGCATGGCTCCCCACAGAACACGGCCGGTGAGGGCCTGCACACAGCGTGCTGATGCCCAATACCCGTATTTAGGTATTTCTCTGGCACTTCGGGACACGTTTTGGTCCGTAAGGACGCTTCTAAAACGCAAAAAAAAATACATCACAGAATCACAGAGCCATTTTGGCTGGGAAAGCCATCCAAGATCATGGGGTCCAACCATTCCTGCAGCACTGCCAAGAACATCACTAAGCCATGGCCCCAAGTGCTGCATCCATAGGGCTTTAAATCCCTCCAGGAATGGGGATCCAGCAGCTCTCACAGGCCTACAAAACAAAACCCACACGGCAAACCTCAGCCCCAAAACAAGTCAAAGCCCTCCAAGAACTTACACACAGGCTGCAGAACCTGCTCCAACCTGCTCTGAACCTTTTCCATTTAAAAACAGCCACAAGGATGCTGCTGGCAGCAGTTTGTCCATGATTGTTGGGGAAAGGAGGACAGACAGCAGAGTACCCACCTCCAAAAGGAGTTTTTGGCAGTTTATTTGTGGAGGTTTTATGGCATCCTACCTCAAAAAGGAACTCTAGAAAGGCAGACACAATCAATAACAATGTCAAACAACTGCAGCTGGCCTTTTTAGACCAATGAATCCCTGCCAATCCTTCATTTCTTTTCAGGTCATCACCACAACAAAGCTTTTATTTTGCCTTCTAATTAAAAGCACTATTGAAAACTGTTTGATAGAGTCCTGGATCAATTACTTTGGCTTCAGGGATTGCTGGCAGCCTGGAGCTCTCAGTTTGAGAATCACTGGCCTGTACCCACAGCGTGGAGGAGAAAACACACACAGCAATTCAGGGACTGGAAGCGGAGGATTCCCGCAGTCCAATTCCATTCCCAGAGCAGCCTGTCCAGCCTTGGTGAATTACAGGGAAAGGTGGACTTGGCCTTTCCCTCTTTTCCATTTCCATTTGTTAGCCAGCAGTTGACAAAGCCATGAGAAGTAACTCCTCCCAGCCATCACCAGTTATTCAAAGACTATTTATAGCATAAAAATCAAAATTAAAAACTCTATGGAAACTGACCGGAGAACATGAGAGGCTTTTGGAAGCTCAAGGTAATCCTGAAGCATACGGATCCCTGGCAGTGTCCAAGGCCAGGCTGGACAGGGCTTGGAGCACCCTGGGACAGTGGAAGGTGTCCCTGTGCACAGCAGGGGGTGGGACTGGATGGGCTTTAAGGGCCCTTCCAACCCAAACCATTCTGGGATTCATGGGAGAGCGCTGAGCCTCTTAAAATTAATTTATTTTTGCAAAACACGGGTTTTAACCCCTTTCCAGATGATCAGGAATAGCACTGTCCCAGTGCTCCACACAAAATGGGGATGAATTTAATGAGATGCAACGTGTGATCAATGAACCACTGGAATAACCAAACGGGCCTCTTTCCTCTGCCCTCTGTACACAGCCCTGAGTATTCTAAAGTACTGAGAGATCCTGAACAAAAAGTTGATTATTTGCTCATCGTAAATTCAATTCCTTTAGTCCTTACAGAGATTCTGTCTGGACTGGACTTTTCAAGGCAAGATGAGACAGTTTTATTAGAGCTGAAGGTGGAGAGATGAGTTTTACTCATTCAATGAAGTAAGAAACTGGCATGGCCAGAATTTTGCTGCCGAGGAAACTCCCATTTCCCTTTTACCCTGTGACAATCAGGTGCCTTGAACTTCGGTCAGCTCTTTGTGATGGGAGAATTTCTGAGCAAAACCCTTTAAAGCCTTAACACCCCAGCCATTCCCAGCAACTTCCCAAAGCAGAAAGTGTGACATCAGCTTTTAGCTCCCCCAGCCAGCCCTCAGCGCTGGTAAAAAAAGCTGCATTTAGCAAACTGGAGCAGACCCTAAGCCAGGGATAGGAGCCTAAATGGATGGTGGGAAGTGCACATGAATATTTATGAGTGTCTGGTGCAGAGCAGCAGGAAGGGAAGCATGGAGTGGAGTGAACCGGCATGATGTAACAGGGAATAACAAGGAATGACACCTACCCAGCAGATGAACACACAGAAAGCTGTTCTGGGAATGGCTGGGATCATCTGCAGCTCGTTCCCACGTGCTGCAAGAACAGGGATACAAAGGAAGGAGCCAGGCCCTTCGCACAGGAGCACCATTTTAAACTCTAAGGATGTGAAAAGAGCTGCCGTGATCCTGCATTTCACACGCTTTTCCTTCCCAAGACAGAGGGTGTAACTTGATTTTCCTAAGAGTTACACCAAAAACATCTGCTCTGTTTGTTACAGCCCCAGGAAAACAGGGAAATGCAGCTCCTCAGGGCTCAGGGAAATGTCCTCGAGCAGCACCAGAGCTGTTTGTCACTCAGCAGGCTGAAATTCAGCCCTTCTCCCCGGCCATCACCAAACGCTCATTTGTAATGGCTCCTAAAAGAAATTTGTAATACTCATTTCAAGCCATGCCAAAAATTAAGTTTCACACACACTTCAGATCGAGTTTAAAGACCTGCCCTTGCTCCTGAGAAGCAAATAGGAAACAGAATTTTGTCACAACCCAGATGTCAGCAGAGCAAAGGGGTTTCAGTTCCAGTCAATCTCTCTGGGCAATAACCCATGGAAACAAGAGTTCTCATGCCTGCCCCTTCCTGCCAGGCACTTCCATCACTTACAAAAAGGGACCAATTACTCCCTTATCTACAACAACCAGTAATCAAATGATTAACACTTCAGTAGCCGCCTTATAAAAAACATGACTATGAAAATGCGTGTTAGCCTGAAAAGCTCATTAATTCCCATTCATTCTTCTCTTTGGGTACCTCAGAGCACGTTCACAGTGCTGTTCTCCACAATAATTCATTCAAGACAGAAGGAAACGGAGGGTGATGCACTTTTCTGACCTAGAAAGTGTTTTGTCCCAGGGTGTTGCTGACAGCAAGGCCTGTAACTCCACTCCCCCACTTTTCAGTCAAATTCAATACAATGCAGAAATCAAGGATTTATTTTCTCTCTTTCTAAGAGATGTTTTTCAAAACCTACCAGTTCAAGGCTTGTTCATGTCTGAAATTTGAAGCTTTCAGCCTTGCTTTAGATAAGATATACATCTGGATAGAGACACACACTTGGGATTAAATGTAGCTGAACATTAGTCTCTGTAACTGGGAATGCAGAGCTAGTTAAAGTTATTAAAAATCTGCTCTCTCTCTCTTTAAATGAGAAAATTTTCATTTTATTCCTAATCTTGCAGTGTACATTTTCCTGGTCTAATTCCTGCTGTACACTACCGCAGTTTGCTTCAAATATTTGGCAGGAGTTATCACAGAATGGGTTCTGTTGGAAAGGACCTTCAAAGATCACCCTGTCCAAGCTCCCTGCTGTGGTTTTCATTCCAAACAGCTCAGGTGAAGCTTCCCTCCCTCGAGGGAACCTGAACAGTGTTTCTGCTACTGCAAAAGACGTGAGCAGACAGTGACAAGTGGCAAAGTCCCTTGTTCCTCATGGTCACATCTCACCTGGAGACTCCTCCTCCCACTCAGACACCTGAGCTGGCTCACTGGTATTTACTGGTCCACGTCCAGTGGACAAGAAATTGCCTCCAACAGGCAGAGCAGCAATCCTCCCAAAGGATCCTTCCTTTTACACAACCATTCCCAGGCATACTATGTAAAAACCCAGGAGGGTTTTACAGCTGACAGCTACGTATTGAAGGACAACCAGATAAAAGCCAGCTCTGCCACTGATCCAAGTATTCAGTGCCATATGGATGTATTTTATGCAGTCCCTGGGCATTTTAAAACCAGCAAGAGAAGCAAAGAATTGTCACTTGTATTTAAAGCTCAGCAGTAGCTAGAGGGAAAAGGAAGAGGCAGAAGAGAGTATTTCCTATTATCCATCTTTTTGTAAGGCAACATCAGCCTGTTTGCTGTCTTCAGGCAATTTAGAATCCTATTTTATTTAGCACTACACTTTTTTCTTGAGGGAGATGCCAGTTAGTATCACCTGGTATCTGTATTTCTCAGAAATAAACTAAGGCACAAGTTAAGACCGCTCATGACTGACCCCAAGGTAGAAGGCAAAGCCTGGACAAATAAAGCTGGAAAAAGCTCCCCTTTGCATTTTGGGATGGGAAAAGATCACACAGATCAATAAAAATGTGTGGAGACTCATTACAAGTTTAATGACAAACTCAGAACTCCTTCTTGCTAAGCAAATCCTCATCAGCACTGGCAGAGTTGATAAAAGTAGAACAATATCCCTGATTATTAATGCACGGGCAAGATTTCCTTTGGGATCCGCACCAAGCCTTGTGACAGGGACAAAAATACCCAGTGATAAATAGCTTCATTAACTCTTGTGGGTTTTGTCAGTAATCAGCAAGACTCTTCCTCCCAAAATGGGAAATAAATGAAAGAGCACAATGCAAACAAATCTTGTTCTGTTTGCTCAGTCACAGCCATGAAGAAATGAAACAGCAAAAACAGGTCAGCCTCTGGTTCTGTGTCAAAATCCCACCTTGGAATTTTTTTAAACTATTAAGGTGCACACTGAAAAGTTTTCATAGAAAAACTGGAGTGTTTTCTACCATCCCATTGTAGAAAAGAATAAACAAGACTCAACCCCTCACTGCCGAACAGGAAGGAGCAGATCTATTAAATATAATAATTCAATTACTCTGTCAATGTAGCAAAATAAAAAACCATGGAAATGCTGCCTCCTAAGCACAGCTCTAAAAATTCATTTTAAAATCTAGCCCTTATGTTCTAGAGATGAAACCTCTTGTCTGGTTTTCCGCAGAGGAATTCCAAGCCAATCCTGGTAACACAACCAGCGCTATTTTCACAGTTCGAAAGGTTTCTAAAAGCAACAGAGCCAAAACGAGTGCCACAAGTGGAAGACCTCCAGGCAATCCCACTTCTCCTCCCCCAGTGTAACACCAAGCCCCTGGGAAGTGACACAATGCCATGTGAGGAGCCAGACTCCCAGTTTTCTGTTGGAGTCGGAACAGCTGTCACCTCTCATGTTCAGAGTGCCGAATCTCCCATGATTTCATATGGAAGGGGCAAATATTCTGATTAAACATGGCTGAAGGTCACTGAGGTCTGAAGAAGTAAAGTCCTGCCCATTTCTGAATGCTAGGTGGGTTTTTAAAATTTAATTTAGGTTAAACTGGTGTGGAAGCCAGAAACCGTCTTCAGCTTCCTACAGCCAAGGAGTTCTGACTTGGAGGTAGAGCCTTGGAATCCTGGAAAGAGCTGTAACCAAGATGCTGCAATGGGGTGAACACAACATGCATGGGAACACCTGGAACAACGGGGAACAGCAGGAGCAGGAAGGGAATCTCACAGTGTGGTACACGTGGTTTCGTTCAAATGAGGAAGAACAAACCCAAGATAAGGTAACCAGAAGATCGAGATTTGCAGTCACTCCGCAGATAAGGAAAACAAAAGAACAGGGAGACACAAGAGTTTTGCCCAAGCCATGAGGGATGAGACAAAGCACCTAAAGGAAAGGTCCCAAACAGTTCTCACTCCTAACAGGCACAGGACAAGCGTCACAAAAGCATGGAAAACCCAAAAGACACAATGAGCATCCAGCTGTGTCCCATCCTGTGTCACAGCATCTGGGCAGAAACCCTGGCCCGCTGGAGGACAGGGATCCGAGTGGATACCTAAGATCTACTCCACAGTGACTGGGAGGGAAATCCAGACTAGGATGCCTTTCACTTCCATGCAGATGAGTTTAAAACCAACCAGAGAACAGGAATTGAGGGTGATACACTCACGTTTTCATGGATATTAAGCTTGGTTAATTAACTAGAGGGTACTCACAGGCCACCTTTACATTTCAAAGACTTCTGTGCTGTCTCTCATTATCTGCAAGGAACGGAAAAAACCTCCAAAATTTACAGACTCATGAGGATATTTTTTCACCACAGCCTGAGGACTTTGCTTTCCTTTATATCTTACATAGTTAAATTTTTAAAAATAGTTTCCAATGAGGCTTCAAATATTCTCCAAAGGACTTTATCTTTACTGCTCACAAAATGCCTCAGAACCCTCAGCCATAAACACTGGTAACACAAAGCAGCACTTGGAAATACTGTAAAGCACATCCCAGGGGTATTCTAACCAGGTGTGGATGACCATGGAGCTAAGGAAGAAGGAAGATTTAGTAGTCCAGAAGCCCATGTGACCACAGTCTCTACCCAAAACTTCTTAGGAGCAAGGCACAGCGAGTGGAGGAAGGAGCTCTGAGCTGTGAGAATTCCAGCTGGGCCTGATCAACAACTCAGCTGGCACGTGCAGCACGAACTGGAAAGAGGAAGACATTCCATGCAGGAGATGTTGTTGGGAAGCTGCTCCTACATCTCAGAAATTATTTTTTCCAAAGGTCATGAACAGCAGCAGCAGCAGTTCTTGCAAAGTCACCTCTTCTGGACTCCTCACTCTGGTTTTAAATGCTGGGTTTCACCCTGGGAAGACTTACTCCACAACTGGACTGGATCCCACCCTCAATATTTAACTAGGCGATATTTCTAAGTACATTTCTGTGATAAAAAAACACATTTAAGAGCATATTTGTGAGGCAGAGGAGTTGGAGGAAGACTGGGGAAAGGAAGGAGGACCAGTGTCAGATCTCGGCTAGTGGCATCCTCGTCATTCCAGCTGCAGTTTAGTTGGGAACGGCCGCCTGCCCCTGAGCTAGAGTACAAGGATTCACAAGACTCAGTTTAAAACCAAAGAATGAACTAATTTTATGCACCTCTATTAGTACAGACAGGCACTGAGCTAAGCACATGGAAAACAGTTCCAGGAAGTCCCACTGGAGAAGGATTAAATGTATTTCACATTCCCAGCAAGTCAGTGACTGAAAGTTAATTCAGGCTCCAAAACGACACCCGGATGCTGAGGCAAAGCACGGCAGACTCTGCTACTGCCCAGCTGTCTCCCGGCTGCAATTCCAGTGTCCTCCAAGTGGGAAGGGCTGAACCATAACCAAGAGTTCAAAGGGTCAGGCGAAATTTACTATTTCCTTCTTCTCCAAACAGCCTGCTCGTTATTGCTTCAGTAACCCCAACAGCATCACTCTACATAAACATTGTCCTAGTAACTCAATTTTCGGACAAAGTATCAGTTTCGGATTGTGGTGTTTGGGTTGAAATTTCAGAACAGCTCAGCTTTGTCCCAGGTTATGACAGCTTTGCTGTGAGCACAATCAGACAAATTAAATTGTTTTAGAGACACCTCCAAATATTCTATTCTATTCTATTCTATTCTACTCTATTCTATTCTATTCTATTCTATTCTATTCTATTCTATTCCATTCCATTCCATTCCATTCCATTCCATTCCACTTGCTTCTCACACACAAAAATGTGACCTATCAAGTTCCAGAGCCCAATACTGAAGTTTTATTATTGTCATGCAAGGGTGGCTCAATATTCATTTAATATACGATGGCAGTTAAAGCCTATGGGGGTGAAGTCACTTTTTGAAGCATCTACTGCTTCCAGGCTCTATCATTCCTACATTCCATTAAAAACCAGTGCAGGACTGCGCAAAAACCCACCAGGAGACCTTCAGTAATTAATCATTCACAAGATCCAATTTTTACATCCCAGTATTTTATTTTTAAATACCTAATTATCTGCTTGTAAAAGGCTTGAAAGATATAAAATGCTACGTACGGAGATCAAAAGTAATTAAGCCACTCTGGACAGACATTACATGGGGAGGGTGGATCTGCTCTGCCAGGAGTGGTTCTGGGAAGTGCAAATTCCACACGGGCAAAAGGGGAAGGAGCCAAGAGCTCCTCCATCACCTGAAGCACAAGAGATCCCTTCAACTGATTTCCAGATTTTACAGCCACTTAAAGTTCTCAATTTAAGTCAGAAACTAAAGGCTACCAAATCATTTTGGAAAGAAGGAGCAGACATTGAAGACGTAATTATGAATTTCTGGTTTCAATGCCTTTAACACAGAACTTGTTCCCATAACAAACCACATTCACGGGCAGTTTAGACAGAAATCTGCATTAAAATCCTCAAACAGAACAATGTTTCCCAAAGTAACTTTTGTTAAATTAACTGCAAATGATGGGCTAATGCATCATCCAATATGGAAACACTCTCCTGGATTGCTCAGTTATATTCCTGAGGCAGGAGGAGAGAGGCAGCAGAGAGCAGCAGGGATAAAACTGGCAGCCACCTGAGGATGCATTTCTGAAGGGAAACATTCCCTGCTTTGAGCACTATCCCAAGGCAAGCTAAACCAGCAGATGCCAGCATCCAGCTGAGAGAATCCAGGCATCGCTTCCCCAGATCACATGCCAAATGGAGCCCTTGGAACAAGCTCCTGCTCTCTTCCCAAAGGTGTTTTGCCCTTGAAAGCACAACAAGCAATGCTAAGTCAGCCATTCCAGTGAGGAATTAGAGAAGTTTCAGGAGACCTATTAAAGTGCAAAGGATTACCATCCCTTTCCCTTCCCTCCATCCTTTAACTCAGTTAAATTTTGCCTAACGTCTCCCCCGCACCATTATCCCACTGGCAAAACAAGCAAGTATTTCTTCCTGCTCCATCCTCTCCTGACTCCCTACACTGACACAGAGAAACTTCTGCTCTCTCACACTGTGGTGACAATTTCCCTACCTGGGGGAAGGAGAAAAGGAAAAGAAGAAAAAGGAAAAAAAGAAGGAGGAGGAGAAAAAGAAGAAAAGGAAGAAAGAGGAGGAGAAGAGGAAGGGGAGAAGGAGAAGAGAGCTCCATATAGCATCCTTCTCAGCGACTGCATCTTATTCCCACAACCTACCATCTCCTGGGCAGCACTGGAAGGATTAAGACCTGTCCTCTGCTCTTTCCATACAGGAGGTGCAGAACAGCTTCCACAGGAGCTCCCCCAAACTCATTCTCCAGACAGACACACGGGTGAGTGCTTCTTCAGAAGCGAGTTTGGACGAGATCCTAAAATAATCCCGATTTAAGGTCGACGCAGCCTGGCTTATGAAGAGGCAGCTCGTAGAGAAAAAAACTGCTCAGAGTACATTCATTAAGCACAGCTCTCCTCCAGGCATCTGCTGATCCGAGCTGACAGGGATGGCTGTGGAGAACACCTGGGGACCGGTGCGAAAATAACCGGAGCTGAACCAACACACGCAGGTTTGTCCACATGATGCAACTCCCCGGCAAGGCAGAGGGAGAACAGCTGGTGTAAAATATAGGACACGGACACCAGGGCGTGTGCAAGGGCAGCACAGAATCCTTGGGGTTTGATAAAAAAAAACAACCCAACCACAATTTATTTTTTAGCAACAGAAACCCAAAGTGTGTAGAAACCGAGACCAGCACAGCTGAAGGAGCTGCATTCTCTGGGCTCCTCAGACTCCTGTGTGGGTCCAGGCAGCACATGGCTACAAATCCCTGACATTAAGGATTCAAGGGAAGCATATCCTGACACCACACTATCTGTTTCTCCTTCCCATCTCTGCTCCTGAGCTGTCCCAGCTTTCCTCCTGGGAGCTGGGGCAGACACTTGATGCTCCTGCTGCCTGCGCTGCCTGGGCTGCAAGTTAAGAACTCGGAGCTGGAAGGATGTTAAACCATTACAACAATTCCCAGCTTTTCGATGGGAAACTTCTCCTCTAAAATCTTCCTCTTTTCCTCTAAAATCTTCTTCTTTTCCTCTAAAACCTTCCCAACTGAGACACTGACCTCTCCATATGGAGTTTCAGCCAGCTGACAATAAACCTGTTCCTTCCCAGCTGTGCTTCACAAGCGCCTTGGGAAGAGGCCACGGAGCCCGAAGGGTCTGCAAACCCAAGGTCTGATATTCATCTATAAGAATTTTAAAAATAAAAATAGCTAGTCTTTAAAACGTAGAAATTTGGCCCCAAATAGTAAATGGAACAAGTTTTGTTGGTGTTTTATTCTGATCTTTTCTATATGAATGGATATTTCAGAGAGAATTGTGGGGTTCAGCTACAGGAAAAAAAAAATAAAGTGGTTATATGAGAAACTGGGTTTGGAGCAGAAAATTCTTCAGAGAAGAATTATCTACACTCCAACTGGGATACAGTATCTTGAAATAAATACTCTCCTCCAGCAGTATTTTCCAGAAGAACAATTCCTTCATATTAAGGACATATACTAGTTAAGTTCCTATTTAATTGTAATATTTACTAAGACTTGATTCTAACTTGAGCAACTCCTTGTATAAATGCACACAGGAAATATTTTGGGGTCTTCAGGCTGCCCTAAAAAAACAGCTTTAAGTGTGCCACAGGGTTGGCTTTGGACTCAGGTTTTTAGGCAAGCAGCTGAGATGCATCAAATCCAGGGAAAAGCACAGAGCTGTTGTGAGACATCTTAAAAACATCTCATGTAGGACACTTCTTCCCCTCCTCCACTTCCCAAAAGGTAAAGCTAAAAAGCCTTTGCTCTTCCTGGGACCTGGAACCAGGCAGGCAAAGCCAGATCTCAAATCTCTGCCTCGCTCTCAGCCGTGCAAGGCTTGCACAGACTGAACAACCATTTAAAACATCAGCCACGCCATTCTCCAGGGAAATTCTTCTCTAGGTGGCAGGATTTACTGGAGGGAATGTGTAGTAATTCACATAAGGCTCCCTTTGAGTTTCCCAAAATCTCTCTTGCATTTTTAAGCGAAAATGTAAAATTCCCAAGGCCAAGGAATTTATTTTAAACTGTGAATTACTCACTGGGACAGTAGAGTCCACCAAGCCTAGAAACAGAGGCAACCTATGAGCCCTTTGCTTTTCACCAGAGAGGGGGGAAATATTTTAACACCAAACCAGCTGATGAGTCAAGACTGGAAAAGCTTTTTTCACTGGGAAAAGCTTTTTTTCAAGTCTGCTGTTGCACTACAGCATCCAAATAAAGAGGTCAACTTTATGGGACACGAGCATTTGATCTGCCTACTGTTTATGCAGTGTCAGGGAAATAAAAAAGCCATCTTCTTCTCCAAGTCACATTGTGGTTTAAGAGCAACTAAAAATAAATTTTAAAAAGTGGAAAAGAATTACAGTCACAATTGTACAGTGGTGGGTAAAAGCCACTCTGATGACTGTCCAGTGAAAAAAGACCAAACATAACTCAGCCAGGGAAGAATAATGGGAAGCTGGAAGAACAGAAAGAATAAGAGCGTAATTATGATTTGAATACATAAATATTTAATACTAAGAGGCAGCGGGAAAAGCTGAGAAGAAATTACAAGAACTGGTGAGCGAGGCTGGAAGTGAGGGACTGGAACAGACCAACCCTGTGAAAACCTCTTCGTAAAGCATTCCAAGGTCAGGGAAAAAAAAAGGTTGGGATTTCCTTGTGATGAAACTCCGACTGTCTTCAGCCATTGGCCCCTCCTCCAGCTGTGTCCAGCTGCTCTGCTGAAGGATTCACCTCCAGCTTTATCCAAATCAGCAGCACCAGCTCAGCTCGAGTAAAGTCATCCTGGGTTTTATGGGGACACAAATGGTTTTTCAGCCATTTTGAGTGAGCTGAGGACAAAATCCCCAAAAGCTGCTCCAGAAGAAAGCAAGGGGAAGGGGAAAGGGAAAAAAATAATGAGGTACTATAGACGAGACAAAGAAGGCAGCAAACCTCTAGCATGAAGACCTGCCTTACTGCTGCCGAGGAAAGTCAAAAAGGAGTCAGAACTTCCTCTGAATGTTCTCCATCTCCTCCACCACTTCACACATCCAATGAATGATTCCAACGCCCAGCCAGCTCAGATTTCTCCAACAAGCCTTCCTTCCATCAGGCCATTCAAAAAATTCCTCCTGTCACTGACACCAAGGGTTCTCACAGCCAATTCTGTACCAGCAGAGGAGGACAGGAATGACTGAGTGTTTTCTACTCCCAGAAAAGGCAACGCCTCCATTAAAAAAAAGGAAGCTGCAGAGAAATACTCCTGCACTCCCATTAATCCAGGGCTGTCTGCCCACTCCTGTGCAGCCCCAGAGCCTCTGCAGGGCCAAAGTCCCAGCTTGTCAACAGGAATTCTCTCTTCCCAACTCCAGCAGCAGCTACCTACACCCCTTGGCCAAGATCACACCGACAGGGATCTTGTCAATCCTGCATCAGTCACTGCTTGGAGCTTTGCCATGGATGCTGCAGCCTCCAAGGGCCCCTCTCCTTTTAGCTACACATCTATTCCAGCTTTAATCCCCCTTCTCTTTGTGTTGCACATATCAAGAACATTATGAAAATTAACTTGCTGTAACTCAAACCTAGACAGGGGCATGGACAGGAAGCACAGCAGGAAGCATTTAGTGGAATGGAATAAACTGGCCCCTGCATTAATTACAGAAACGCGGGAGTGGGTTGGTTTTTCCTGCAGCAATTGCTGATTGCTCCTGAAGAAGCAAACCATTAAAGAAAAGTCACTTAGCAGGATAAATGGCACTCGTCTATATGGTGCAAATGTTAATAGTACAGGGGTTTAAAGGGTCACAATTCAAGGCAGAGAAAAGACCAACTGAAAGTTAAGACACTTTCTCATTAGCAGGTCTAGCTGCCCTTCCTAGTTCTGGCCACGTCTGAAGACAAAACACTGCTCATCAGTATTGCTCCAGCATTTCTTCCCAACCCTTTCAATTCTGGGAAAAAACACCTCAGAGTTAAAGCAAAGCCTTAATCCCGTGTGTTGGTAACACCTACACATGTCTGGATGAGAGAACACTACGAGCCTGCGAATCTCGGAATAGCTGGGTGGCATCTCCAGGGGATACTGGCAGCTGCTCAAGGCACAGAGGCTCTTCCAAGTGAGCCCCAAAAACCCTGCTCACTAAAATGGAAGCAGCTGCCACGGGTGACATCAGCGTGTGCCCTGTGCTCAGCCAGGCACCTGGAGACATGGAAGAAGCCCAGGTGAAGCAGGATTTGCTCCTGGAGTTCCCAGTTAAGACTCCAGAGCAGCAAAGGGTGGCATTTCCAGCCCTGGTCTCTGTGATAGGACTAAAGGAAGAAGTGACAGCAGGGACAAAAATGCCCTAGGAGAAGGAAGGGGACTTTGGAGAACATCCTCTCTTTAACTGGTTCTAATCACCATCAAGAACCTCAAGGATTTTGTGTTTGGCTTCGTAAAAATACTTCAAAAGTCGAACTCCAAGACATCCCAGGATGTGTTCCTCAGCTTCCTGTGGCATGCTGTGACTAAACCAGTTAGGACCACACCGGGATGCCACAACCCAAGGGACTGGGAAAACCATGCCCTGGCAGCACAGACCCATCCTGGTTTACAGCAGTCCAGCTGAAAGGACACACGAGCCGGGAACAAGAAAAGGGAAGTTACACCCTCACTCTAAGATGTCAAATTAATAAAATGCACTGTGTTGTGCTGGACAGCTGAATAAGGACTTCCTTCCCAACTGGAAGGCTGAACTCCTTTTTGCCAGACCCAAGAGGAGGCAGCCAGAAGCAAGCAAGGGGCTCGACAACTCGCAGCTCACACCAAATTTATTCACATTTAGTTTCACACAGTATTTGCTTCCCAGATTATCTCTTTTTTTTATTTATTGTCATGCACTAGGCTTCATTTGGATAAGAGTTAAATAGTACCGAAACACACAAAAGAGTCATTTTTTCCAGTTAATATCACGCAAATATTCCAGGACATGGCTTGAACATAAAAGGAAAATATCTGACATAAAATAATTGATGGAATTGTTCACTGTCCCTGGGCCTTTCAATATATTAGAGCCAGAAGAGTTGGGTTTATGCTGAGGGGAAAACAGAGAATTCATTTAGCTTTCAACTTTGTGTGAGCTCAGTAAATAAATCAAGAAAAATTCGACTTTCACTGCAAGTCCACATTCTGGCTGTTGGTTGTTTGCCAAGACACACATTTTTCATTTAAACTACTTCCATAAATAATTTATATTAATGTGTCAAACCCATCATCGTTTTGATGGTATCTGTTAGTTTTCAAAATAGTGCTTTTACAGAAGCTCAGGAGCATCCAGGTTGGAAAAGACCTCCAAGATCATCAAGCCCTTGATCAGCCAAGGGCTGGACTCAATGATCTTGGAGGTCTTTTCCCTGCTCCATACCAGGAGAGATGCATCAGCATTTCCACACCTGTTCAGAAACGTTCATGTATCACAAGGTTAGTGTTCTTACAGGCCTCACAGGTAAATTTTGGAGGTCGACTTGAAAAATCTGATGGTGTTCATGTCAAGACAGCGAAGTGTGGTTTTTTCTGAGGCACGTTTCAAAGCATTGAAGGGTTCAGCTGGCTTGTTTCGGTTGGTTGGTTTGGGGGTTTATAATCATTAGTGTACACAACAGGTACTTGTATATGCATGAAAACAACAAAATGTCTTTAAACATCTGGACTAAATTAGCAGGTAACTAAAAAGCAGCTATTTCCTCACAGACTGATTACAGAAGACAGATTTTTAACCATTGCTGAAGCTGAGAAAAATGGCTGTTGGCTCTGGTAATTCCCAAATGCCACATCATCTGCTAAGGCGGCCTCAGATAAGTTTCCCTGCCTTTGTTTCTTCATTAGTCCCACTTAGAGCTTCAGCAAAAGCCTTCAGACAACTGCTCTGCAGAACCTGGATCCAGTGCCAGGTACCACCACCACCCTAAGAGCTGCAGATAGAAAATCCATTACAGCTCATCAAGGGAAAAGATGGTAATTTCCTTCCAAATCACAAATTATTTCTGAGATGCAGAGAGAAATGCACAGCAGAGAGCAGAAAGGCACAGCTATTCCTCCTTTCACAAATAGACACAGCTCCTTCAGAGGCTTCCACAAATAGACAGGGATCAAAAGGCCCTGTGAGAACAGGCACCACGAAACACTGATGCCTTTTTCTCTGTGCTTCTTCCACACGTTGCTGGAGGAAGGGATTTTTCAGAGATGGAGAAGAGAAAGAAGAGAAATGGCGGAGTTCAAGATCTCTAGGACAGCGAGGAAGGATCAGACACCAGGCACATCGCACTGTGAAAGAACCCCAGAATGGTTTGGGTGGGAAGGGACCTGTCACCAACGAAGATGGTCAACAGTGCTGATCCCATGACTGACCCCTGAAGAACACAGGCGAAGACTGAGGCAAAGAAAATCAGTGAGTACCTCAGCCTCCTCCATATCCTGGGTAATCAGGTCTCCCGCTTCCTTACGGAGAGACCCCATGCTCTTCCTGGTCTTCCTGTATCGCGACAGAAGCTTTTCTCGCCGCCCTTGATGACCGGCCAGATTTAATTCTATCAGGGCTTTACTTTCCCAACCTGATCTCTGGCAGCTCAGACAATTTCTGTGCATTGCTCCCAGGCTACCTGTCCCCACTTCCACCCTGTGCAGGCTTCCGTTTTGGGCTTGAGGTTGTCCAGGAGTTCCTTGTTCATCCACGCAGGCCTCCTGGTGTTCCTGCCTCATTTCCCCTTTGCTGGGACGCATTGCTGACATTCCACCTCCAGATGTGAAGCCCGAGTTTCACAACTCACAGAAAATTCACACAGTCCAAACAGAACCCCAAATATCTGAAGGCCCAGCCACAGGAAAACCACAACATTAGGAAATTAACGGGAGGGAAGGGGATTAGCTTTTAAACCACCAGTGCAACAAGGTAATAGCTCTCTGGGGTCTGTAAAGCTGAGAGAATTCCTTAGAAACGAGGGAGTTTTGGGTAGCACAGGGATGAGCATCCATGCCTGCTGCGAGCAGTGCTACACCAGCCCCATGCTACACACGAAGCACCTGCAGCTCCCCAGTTACCTAATGAGACACATCACACTGCTCAGCAGTGCCTGTACCAACATCGTTATGCAACAGAACAGCTCATTAGTGCTTTCCAAACAGTTATATTTCAAAAGTTATCACACTGCACTTCATCAGCGGGTTTCAATATTAAAAATCTCGGCTCCTGATTAAAAAAAAAACAAAAAAAAAAACCAAAACGCAACTGGTTCTAATTTCGTTCAAGAACTTATGCAGAAGTGCCAGCACAGAGAGGCAACAGGGAGTTCTTTTGCTTTCTGTACGTGTTGGTGCCCTTCAGACCTGCTCGCCAATGAAAGCTGCAGTAGAAACTCACGTGACGAACAAATATTTCTGTTGAGGTGCCCCAGCATTCAGTTCTGCCCACTCAATCAAAAACAAAACTCCATTTATTAAGAAGCAGAGGTGTTGCTGTGCAAAGCAGAACTAAAGATGTTACTAATATTTGAATGTGTATCATATTTACTGCAAGCTACCCCAATGTAGGCGATGTGTCCATTCTCTGATGCGACCCAGAAATCAGAATTCCTTAAACTTGAGGTATTAGGACTGATGACAATCACCTGATAAAACCAGATCAAAGGCAGTAAGAAACATACATCCCCACAAGCAACAGCTCTATCTAATCCCTCAGCACAGAGCTCTCCCTGCCTTTTCAGCAAAGATTAGCATTTTTAAAACTGCTAAACTCTGTATAATCTTCAATCATTGAGAAAAGTAATTCAATTAAGGAGAGTGCTGGTGAAGTTGCCTTCTTGCTAGCCAGCCAATGCTGTATCCCTGTACAAGTTTAAAAAAATAGAGATGGAAAGAGAGGAGAGGACTCTTCTGGCTGGGCATGGATGATGTTGCAGGCTCATGATGCACCCACAGCACATGCATCAAGTCCCCAGGCTGGGCCTGGGAGGGGCGTGGGAGACACAAACCCCAGAGACAAGGAGATTTTGGGGACTGAGGAGCGAAGAAAATCAGCATTTTAGCAGGGGAAAGAGCATCTGCAGCTAGTGATGAACAGCACGAGGCAGAGCCACTGCAGTCCATGAGAATGCTGAGGGATACGGCACTGAACTCCCACAATATGGCTGAGGAGAGCGGAGAAAACCACACACTGCATCCACTGTGCAGTCCCACTCTCAAATGGAAACAAAACACTCAGAGATGCTTCCAGATCTCCCATGGAAGGGCTGCAAAGCCTGCCCAGTAAGGAAATGCAGTTTAGATTTCCTCAGCCACAAGACACGCATTTATAGGCGAGGCTGTGTACAGTCAGCACAGGTCTGCCTTCAGCCAGCTCTGGATGCTGAGGCAGCTAATGGCCATCGCAGCCCTTTGTACCATTTCATTTGTCATCCTGAAGTCCCTGGATGTAAATGAACCCAGAGCACTCAGCCTCCCCACCAGCAGCAAGAGGATATCTTTAATTATGGCCTTCCAACAGGGCAGGGAACCTTTCAGCTACGCACGAAGCGAATGCAGCAATCCAGCGCAACAGTTGTACAAAGATCTCTTGGCTTATGAAAGCTGCTATCCTAAGAACTTTTATTTCTGCACCTCCCTTAACCTTCCAGACAAAGAACGACAAGGTGTGAGCAGAGCCCACTCCAGCTCCCTTTTTGCAACACCAGATTTCTTCCGCAGTTTTCTCCAAACATTACGAGGGCGTTTATTCCTCCAGGAGCCACTTGGAACGAGAGCTCTGCATCCCTCGGGCAGTAAAAAAAAATAAAAAAATTACAGGGAATGACATCATGACAGAGACATCTGAAGAGCTTCAATCCAGGAAGGGACGTGTCTCCATCAGAGGCAGACTTACGGAGCGCCGTGTCGGAGCATGCCCGCGCTGCAGCACCCGCGGGATGCGCGGACACGGAGCCGGCACGGAGTCATCGCCCAGCATCCCAGACAAAGGCAGGGCTGGAGCCCACCCTGCAGCTGCCAGCCCGGCCCTGGATTCAAATCAGCTCCCACCCAGCCCTAAGCCCAGCCGAGGCAGCAGTTGCAGGGCTGGGAATATTCAGTCAGGAGGATTTCGCTGTGCTGTACCCACAGAATCCCCTTTTCTCCTCCCCAGGTTTGATGCTATGCCTGGGAATTATTTAAAACCTTCCAGTGTAAAAACAGATGATTAGCTGAGAGGGGAAAAAAAATTCCTAGAGGAAGCAGATATCTGACGTTATGTCTGCTAGAAGAGACGAGAAATCCACGTGCAAACGAAGAGCTGCTGAGCTTTAACATCTGCACCAGGTGCCACAACCTCCCATGGAGGTATTTGAAAAGCTTCACGATATTGAAGCTCAGAAATACAGGTAAACAAGCCAAGGATTTCGCAAATGCATTGCTAATATTTAAGATTCCTGTTATCGAATACCTGGGAAAAAAACCAACCAAACAAAAAACCAAAAAAAAAAAACCACCCTAGCATTTTCTACAGATGACCCTCATCCAAAATCCTCATAAAATGGCTGGCCAAATAGCACCTTACCAAGCAGATCAGGTGACTTACCCAAAAAATAATAAATAATCAAGTTGAACTTGTGCACCCCAAATCCCTATTATGAGAAGAGCTGTTTCAACCCCAAAAACACAAAATAAAAAGAGAATGATTCAAGGAACAGACGAAAGGAAATTGACAACGTACAGGTAAATAATTACAAAAACAGCAGCCTTATCACCCTCATCACCAACCGCATCCACATCTGAGTGAGGAAACACCATGATATAAGTAATTTGGCAAAAAAAACCCCAAAAAAACCCAAACAACTAGTGTTTCATCATCTCCTATCATAGGGACCAAAGGTGGATGAGGGAGCAAATACCCCGCCCCGAGACAGAAAATATTTTGCACCTATTCATTATGTCAAAGATCGCTCAGTATCTACCTAGGATTACACAAAGCATCTCATAAAGGAGCCTTTTTTTTTTTCTTTTTTCAGAAAACTCTTCCAAGCGAAAGGTTTGGAATGCAGTACTGGAGATAGAGGCCTTCCGCTGAGGAAGGAGGAGACATTGTTTAGGTTGGATTTTTTTTCATTCCAGAGACAGGGAAGAAAACCTCACTGACTGAATTAAATATTCAGAGCGTCGCTCTGCCAAGACATAACTCCATTATGGAAAAACGCGTTATTTACACAGAATACACGGCGGATTGAGACTCCTGCCCCCCCAAAACCAGAGGAGCTGGGATCGAATGAATCAGCAACTGTTTCTGGAAACGGGCTTTAGGGGGTGGGGGGATAACCAGAGCTGAACCTCGCGGACCCCCACGAGGCTGGCTGGGTGCCGGGGGAAATGAGGAGAGACCCTCACAGGGGAGGGTGGGTGTCGGGAAGGGTGAGGAGGGGGATCCCCTCAGACCTCCATGACGGTGGGTGGGTGTCGGGGAGAATGAGGAGGGGGATCCCATCACACCCCATGAGGGTGGGTGGGTGCCAGGGACCCGCACGAGGCTGTCGGGGAGGATGAGGAGGGGGTCCCCTCGCGCCCCCGCGAGGGCGGGCGGGTGGCG
>VZRR01000015.1:0-11342 GCA_013398015.1 Oreocharis arfaki | reverse complement strand
AGGGCGGGCGGGTGTCGGGGTGGGGGTCCCGCCCCGCTGCCGGCCCGAGCCGGGCGGTGACTCACCGCTCTGCTCGCCCAGGAACACCAGCTTGAATTTCCGCAGCGGGTTCCCGAAGTCCCCGCCCGACGACATGATGGAGGAGCCGCCGCCGCCGCCCCGCGCCCGCTCCGCTCCCCGCGGCGGCACCCGCGCCCGCTCCCGCTGCTTCCCGCCTCCTCCTCCTCCTGCTTCTCCTCGTCCTCCTCCTCCCCGGCGAAGGCTGCGAGCCCCGGTGAGGTGCCGGTGTCGGTGTCGGTGCCGCCGCTTCGCCCCCCCCCTCGCTCCCGGAGCCGGCGCTCCGCCCGCCCTGCGCACGCGCTGTGGGCGCTTCCCTCTCCTACGGACCGGGAATGGTTTGGGTTGGGAGGGACGAGGAGAATCAGCCAGTTCCACCCCCTGCCATGGGCAGGGACGCCTTCCACCCGGACAGAGTGCTCCAAGCCCCGTCCAGCCTGGCCTTGGACACTTCCAGGGATCCAGGGGCAGCCACAGCTTCTCTGGGCACCCTGGGCCAGGGCCTCCGCCCCTCACATCCTCAACATCAGTGTCAGGTCTGAAAGAGGTACCCAGCCCACACGGGCGTGAGGGAGGAACCAGCGAAGTCCTTAAAACCAAAGGCTTAATCCTAAACTGATAGAGATATTCCTTTAAGAGGAGCATCTCGGGGGAGCAGATCCCTCACAGAAGGCTGATGTTTCCCAGGAAGGTCAATGATCCCCACTGTCATCCTTTGACACTGGCTGAGGGCCCACCACCTTTTGCTGGAGGGGCCAGCTTTCCCTTCGGCTATTTTTTGCCCATTTTTCCCCACTCTGCCCTCAAAGTTCTGTGGTTTAGGAGGTTCCTAGGTGCATCCCGGCCCCTCCTGTTTAAACCTTGGCTGGGAGATTGTTCCAGAGGATCTCTGCTCTGACAGACAGGGAAATGGCATCTGCTGCATGTTTAGTCCCCCGTTTTGAAAGCCTTTCTATTTTTGATCCCTCAATATGATTAACTGCTTCTCCAAGGGTTGGGGTTTTTTTATTTTTTACCCAGGCCTTGAAGTGCCAGTGAACTAAAAGAGGAAAATGTGTCTTTAATCAGGTGATTAAATTTAAACAAGTTTTAATAGATACGAGCAGAATCTCTCATCCAGCTCCGCACCTGGCATCTGGGAGCGCTTCCACACTGGTTGTGTGGCTGCTTTCCTGCACCATGGAACAAGGGAATCCAGACTGGCAGAGACTGGTCTGACACAATTTCAAATATTAAATACAGATATTGTCCTTGTTCCTGTGTCAGGGTGCATTCCAGGATCTTTCCCTTGGGTCACAGGGAAAACAACAGCTGAAGGCAGAGGAGGAGACACGAGAAACAGAGGTTTTCTTCTAACGTTTATTTGAACACTTCTTGATTTGTTTTCATCATTGGATGAGTCTGAAAAGAAATGGAGGAAAGGCCTGGGAAGCCTTAAAAAGGAGGAAAAGCTTCCTGGAGTTTTTTTAATGTGGTACAGAAAAAGGAAGTCATCGAGTCACCTCAGCTTCTCCATCGAAATGTCACAAAAAGGTTTGGAAGTTGTGCTCCTGCAGGAGGGATTCAGGGATTCAGCTCCCTGGCTGTGAAACGATGCAAAAGGGAAAGAAAGACACGTTCCAATTGGAAACAAGGTGCTCAGCCACCAGAACAAGCTGCCAAGAGGAGCACTGTCTTTGTATCCAGGGAAAATCGAGAGCAGGAGCCTTTGTGAGAAAGATGCTTTCACTGAGAGAGGAGTGCTCTGCTTCCATAAAGCCATAAGTCACTGGAAACCTATTGACTGCATCGTGCAGGACACTGAATTCCGTGATTTAACAGTCCCTTTTGGCCTTGAAATGTATCCATCTATGATAGATGTCAGAAACATTCCCCAGTGGAGAGGTGGACTTTTTTCTCGTGGAGACACAGAGGACAACAAGTCACTGGGAGGGGGATGCCTGCAATCTGTTACTGCTGTACCCCAAACTCAGCGTGGGGCAGCGCTCCCTGCTCAGCCACTTTTTGTGAGTGGAAGAAAGGTGAGTCCCTGGGAGGGGCAGAGGGGTTTAAAGGGTGCAGTCCCACTCCATGGGCACACAGCATTGGAATAAGGGCATGGAATAAGGAGTCATCCTGGACCTGCTCTTAATCGTGGTGCTCATCGCAGCTTTCCCTAAAACTACAGGACCAGCCAGTCCCCTCCAGTCACAGCAGCCCCTCCTCAATTTCCTCTGGGGCTTCAAAGATCATGGGAGGAGAAGCCCGGCTTTCCTCGAGTGGGAGTGCCGGCTTTAACCCAGCTCAGACTCCCGCAGTGCTCCTTAGTCAAGCGTCATTCCCAGGCTGGCCCTGCCTGGGGCTCGCCAGGTGGGATCAAAGGGCAGGATAACATCCACGTGGGCAGTTCTGTCACGTCCCGGGAGCACCGGGACAACACAGCTTGGAGCTGGGAACACGTGTCCTTGCATTGTGGAGCAGAGAGCAAAGGTGCCATGGATCCCCTCTGCTCTCTCCGTGTGCCGGGCAGGTGGGGACACAAACCTTGTCCTTTCACATTCCTTCTGTCCCCTCCGTGCACCAGCGCAGAGGGGATGGACGTCAAGGGTGTCGGATGTGTGTCCGGAGCTCCAGGCACTCAGAAATGCAGGACAGGGCTGGATCACAGAGCGGGGAATGAACTTGCCACGTGGATGAACTGGAGGGATAAAGTCCATCAGGAGCTCTGACAGCTCCACCAACAGCGACTGGAGGAGCCATCAGTCAGCAGAGTGTGAAATCCTGACCCCAAATCCAGCTCCCAGGCAGGGAACAGCTCCAAGAAGGGGGCTCAGGGACGTGGGCTCTGTAGTGAGCACCTGCCATGGAAGAAGGGGAAACTGGTGCCAGGCTGGAGAGGAGGGAGCCGGGAGGAGGGAAGAGAGCCTGTGGGAAGTCAAGGTTTGTGTGGAAGAGGCAGTTTGACACGGGATGGGTTTTCCTGAGCCAACTCCAGACTGTCAGGCACCAGGGGCACAAGACCACAGGCCTATCTCTTCCCAGGCAGACCCCCTGCCCACCTCCTCTCCCGCTGGGAAATCAGGGAGGAGGTCCCCGCCAGCCCAACCTTCCTGCGCTTAGGATTTAGTGATACTAAATAATTATTTTTTTTTTTTAAGTGATACTGAAGGCCTGAGTAAATGGCCGCTACGACGCCACACTCAAGGTGGCCGCCGCACCACGCTGGGCCGGGGCCGAGTAGTGACCTCAGCACTGCCACGTGGCCATGCCACACTCAACATGGCCGCCGCGCCGTGATGGACGTGGTCTGAGACCAATCAAATACGAGTACGAGCGGAGGGCGGGCCGTGACTGGNGCCTATCTCTTCCCAGGCAGACCCCCTGCCCACCTCCTCTCCCGCTGGGAAATCAGGGAGGAGGTCCCCGCCAGCCCAACCTTCCTGCGCTTAGGATTTAGTGATACTAAATAATTATTTTTTTTAAAGTGATACTGAAGGCCTGAGTAAATGGCCGCTACGACGCCACACTCAAGGTGGCCGCCGCACCACGCTGGGCCGGGGCCGAGTAGTGACCTCAGCACTGCCACGTGGCCATGCCACACTCAACATGGCCGCCGCGCCGTGATGGACGTGGTCTGAGACCAATCAAATACGAGTACGAGCGGAGGGCGGGCCGTGACTGGCGGGACGCGCGGTGATAGGCGCAAGGCAGCGTGCGCCGTGCAGCCGTTGCCGTGTGGCGGCGCTGCCCGCTGCGTGTGGAGAGGCCGGAACGAGGTGTCCGCCATTACCGCC
This sequence comes from Oreocharis arfaki, assembly GCA_013398015.1. NCBI lineage: Eukaryota > Metazoa > Chordata > Aves > Passeriformes > Paramythiidae > Oreocharis > Oreocharis arfaki. Next base: position 7,512 of record VZRR01000015.1, on the reverse strand, counting down.
CGCACCCCCGCGCCCTCCCCGCCGCCTCCGTCAGGACATTAGAGCCCTGCCAGTACCGCGAGTTGTCCAGAAGTTGTTGCTTACGGGAGTTCTTGGAAGGCTGGCCGAAAATTAGAGCTCCCGGGAAACATCGGTGTGCGGAACGTGGAGAGGGAGCCGCGGGAAGGGGGGGAGCCGATTGGGGACGTACCGAGGCACTGTGGGGGAACGGTTTGAGCGACGGACCGCAGCGCCGGATGATGGCGGCGGTGCCGAAGGTACTGCGGATGGTCACCGGGAAGGGGAGTGGGAACGGGGAAGGACGAGGGGACGCAGGGAAGGGGAGGAGCGGGAACGGAGGAATAGCCTTGGTCCTTGGGACAGCTGAGGCAGCCCCAGCCCTGCTGCTGGAGGCCGTGATCCGGCCCTGGTTTGGTTTCGGAAGGAAATGTAGGGGTGATCCTGAAGGGATCCAGACCTTGAGATCGTGCCTCGGGTTTGTCTTCATGCTCCTGCACCAGGGGCAGAGACACCCCCACACCCCTGTTCCCCATGCTCACACACCTAGGGGTCACCCCAACCCTGTTACAACCCTCGTCTCCCTGGTTCCTGGCAGATCCTCGTTCCTCTACATTGGGACGTTTGGGACATCGGTATTTATCCCCCAGCCTGGTTTGATGACAGCAAAGCTTTTTGCTGGATGGATGAGCTGTTTTGCTCCATTCCTGTGGAGGTGGGATAAGCACGAAGGTTGTTCATAGACTATCCACCACGTCCCTGGGAGCGGTGTCCAAACCCTCCTGGAGCTCTGGCAGTGTCAGGGCCGTGCCCATTCCCTGGGGAGCCTCGGCAGTGCCCAGCACCCTCTGGGGGAAGAACCTTTTCCTAAATCCAACCTAAAGCTCCCCTGACGCAGCTCCAGCTGTTCCATCGGGTCCTATCCTCGAGGTCTAATAACTTGGAGGTGTTGGTGAAAATTCTCAGAGGATCTGCCACCCTGTTGTATTTTAACCACTGCAGGTGCTGTGCTCGGAGAAGGGAGTGTTGCTCAGGCAGGTGTTTGCCCTCAGCAGGTGAGAAAACATACATGATAAAAAATAGCTTTTTTGGGGTTTTTTGCCAAATCTTCTGATAGTGGAGGTAAGACTTCGAGCTGGGAGCTGAAGGGGCTGTGGGATGGGAAGAAGGAGAGGTCTCTGTGCGGATGGGATCAGGCTGTGCCTTTGCAAGAGCATTTGCAAAAGGATATTGGCCACGTATTTTTCTATAGGTGAGGGAAATCAGAGTTGTTAGTTATGATCTTGTTCCTACAGACTTTTTAATCATTATCTTGTTTCCTACAGAGCAGCAACACCCAGAGAAAACCGTCTGTGTGCTGCAGGTAAGGTGTGTTGTCAATCCAGATTTGAGGCAAAAATTCACTTCCCTCAAATAAATATTAAACGTGGGAGCATTTGTGTTTAATTTTCGGGGTTTTTAGCCAATTTTGGACTGGTTAAATAACCTGAGCAGGTGCTCTTCCACTTCCGTGTGTTTTTTTCTAACATTTTCTTCTTTTTTGCCCTGTTCTTGGCTAAGCAAGTGGCACCGGCCATGGTGTTATGTGGCATCAGTGTGGGTTTGGGGCTCTCAGAGCACCTGTAGACGTTTGTTTGCAGCTGGAAACATGTTTGCTCTGCTTTCACTGTCAGGTGATGCACTCCTGGGTTGTCACAGATCCTACAGATCCCAACCTACACATGGAATTGGGAAGTTTAAATACTTGCTCCCAAAGGAGGTAGGCAGAAGGACTTCCCTCTGTGCTTGCTTTCCCAAGGTAATCCTGAAGCATAGGGAAGGCCAGGTTGGATGGGGTTTGGAGAAACCTGGGATAGTGGAAGGTGTCCCTGCCCATGGCAGGGGGTTGGAATGGGATGAGATTTAAGGCTCCTTCCAGTCCACACTATTCCGTGGTTCCATGAACTACCCACTCACCACACTGCAGAAATGCTTCATTTTGTCCAGTACATTCTTGTGGAAGTTAATGAGGAACTTTGGAAGGCAGGAACCTCCTCCTGATGTTGAATTTAACACCTGAACTATTCCAGAATATTGTGAGCAGGTTTTATTTGCATGTAACCTTTTCACGCTCCCTGAGACTTGGAGAGACATCCATTTGTGTGGAAGGAGGAGACAAGAAGTCAGCTGCCTTTTATGCAAGAACTGAAATAAACAGCAAGTTTATTTCTGCTGGTTTTACTCCTTCCTTTCTTCCTCTGGAAGAAATTAATCACAGCAAGAGTGTGTTTTCTGTGCAATGCCATCCAAGAGCTGAACTTTCATTCCCAGCATTGTTCAAACCAGATACCTTCTGTTTTGTTTTGTTTTATTTTATTGTATTTTCTTTTGGAAAACAGGGTCCAAAGAAGAGAAAGGAAAAAGTGCAGATGAAAGAGATCAGTGCTGGCACTGAGTACCAGTATGGAGATGTCAACATCCAGATGACTTCCTATGATCTGTGCCTGGTGGAGCATTTTGCTCAGTATGTCCACAGACTCTGCAACCGGCTCTCGATCCGGGTCAACGAGAGGTAGGAGGAAATCTGTCCCTCTGGATTGTGGCCTCCTGCAGATCAGGGCACACTCCAGTCTCCCTGACAGACTCCCATTTGGATGTAAATCCAAATCTCTCACCTTCCCTGTGTTCTCTTTTTGAGTATTCTGTACAATTTTGGATGCTTTATTCACATCAGGAAGGCTGAAATGGAGTTTTTCACGCACTGACTCGAGCAGATTCTAAAGGAATAATACCTGTTACACCTCCTTCCTCTGAGGAAAAGGCCTTAAGCCTGTGGGTGCAGAGCCTGGGAATTGCTGACGTTTGCTGCTGGTTTTCCTTTGTGGTCTGTGATCCAGGCTCTGCTGCTAGTTATCCAAACTGGAATGAGCTTGAGAAAGCCCTGAAGGTGCTGGGTGAGCTTCCTGCTACATCAGTTTAGGAGGAGGGGACGCTTCAGGAGCACCCTAGTTCTCCAAAACAGGCGTATCCCAACAGCCACTCCACTGGTTTTAATGCCTGAGGAATGCGAGGCAGCACCTTGGTGCCTGAAGTGCTCCCAGGGAGCTGCAGGCAGCACTGAGGGAATAAAACCAGTGGTGACTCTCCAAAATGTGCATTTTCACTCGTGCCCTCTGAGGCTGGACGTGGTTTGGTGTGTAGAGAAAGAAAGGATTTGCCCTTCAGACTGGAAATTTGAGGGGAAAAGGTGGGCAGTAGGATGGAGCTTGGATGTAGCTGTGGGAATGGGGATGAGGAGGCTGAGGTCTCTGAGTACTGAGCAGAGTCTGATCCACTCCCAGTCACATTCCCATTAAATCTGAGGTGTAAACAATGTATTTTGAGTGGTGCATTGCAGCAGCAGTTTTTAGCTCTGTCCCAAAAGACAAAATAACTCAGAATTCTCGCTTTCCTTGAACTATGAAGAAGTTAAAAGTTCTCAGGCTGGTGTTTGGAGCTAATCCAGGTTTTTGCTGGCAGCAGTGCTGCAGAGCTTCCCCCTTACCTCCTTCCAGCAAAACACCCGGCCTCTGCCAGTGCCTGATTGGCAAGATACATCCTTTGCATAATTAATTTCCCATGAAAAGTTAATCTCCTTTCCCATTCTCTGCTGTGGAGGTTGATTCATCCCTGTAAAGTTGTGCAAATATCCTGCCTGTTCTAAGCACTGCCCTCTGGCTCCTGCAGCTATGCCATGCCCACCAAAACCAACGAGGTGCTGTTCCTGGAAGAGAGGGGATCCAAAATGCAGCTGGATGCAGTCCTTACCACCCACCAGAGGGTTGTCCAGGTAGGAGCTGGGATTTGCTGACGGTGCTGGGCTTCTCCTGCAGCACTTCCCATCACAGGCTCCCCAAGCGCCTCAAACATTTAACAGATGAAAGGCATCATTTGGGTATAAATGGGAGCAAAAAGTATAATTACATTTTCTGCTGAGTGTTGCTCCTAAACTAGAAGCCCAGGAGAGTTTCCTGGCTCTGTGTTTCAGGCAGAAGATTTATTACCTATTTTCTGCAGAATAATTGTTCTGAGGGGTAGGAAAGCATGTTTAGGGACGGGTGATTGGAGAACCTCGCAGGGGTAGATGGGATATTGGAAGGAATTGTTCCCTGTGAGGGAGGTGAGGCCCTGGCACAGGGTGCCCAGACCCCGAGGGTGTCCAAGGCCAGGTTGGCTGAGACTTGGAGCAACGTGGGATAGTGGAAGGGGTCCCTGCCCATGGCACGGGGTGGGACTGGATGAGCTGTTAAGGTCTCTTCCAACCCAGACTATCCTGGGATTGTTCTCCTGCAGCTCTGTCATTTCCCCTTTCAGATCCGCGGTTTGAGTTCAACGTTTGCTCCCATACTGCTGGAAATCATTCAGAGCAGCCAGCCTGAGGGGGTCCATCTGTTGGTGAAACAGGTATGCTTACATCTCCCAGTGCCTTTCCCTTTAGGAAGCAGAGATGATCCGTGCCATGAATTTGCTTTGAGAGCACAGGCCTGGTCCCGAGCCTACTGTCTGCCCTAGACTTGGGGATACCCAGGATCCCCAAGAGCCAGGCCCTCCCTGATCCATGAAAATCTATTGCTTCTAATTCTCAATAAATGTTTCATTTCCCATTTAGCTTCCTGTAATTAGTGCCACAGGAAGTGCCTTCCCAGCCCCTCCCATGGATCTGTAGGAAAGGGCAGGTTGCAGGTTCCTTTCCTTTGCTGCCCCAGCTTCCCTGTGAGCCGTAAGGGAACGTTTCACTTCAGCAGTGCTTCTCCACCTCTTCTCTGGGAATCACCAGGAACATCATGGAGCAGTTGATAGCAAAGCTGGGACTGGAACCCCAAATGCTGTGCCCTGTTTTGCTGGAATTTGCTCCAGGAGGAGCATTCAGCCTATTTTCTTTTGGAAGCCCAATGGTTTTCCAGCACTGAGTGACGTCCCACCGGGGCTTTCCACTCCCTGGGTGCAGTGGGCATTTAAGCCTTTAGTTTTTCCACTCTCAGGTGATTCTCTTTGGGAAAGGGTTTGTGTGATCCTGATTTGTGGTGGTTTTCCCTCCCTCCATAGCACACGGAAGCCGATTTCAAGAGCCGACTGAAGTCTCGACCAGAGCTGGAAGAGCTGCTGTCACAGATGTCCTGAGGTGAGGAACAAGGTGCCATCCCAGGGCTGTTCCAGCCTCCAGAGGGTGGTTCCATGAGCACTGTACTGATAACTCGGTGAACTGGAAGGAATTCCCACTGTTGGCAACCAGCTCATGTCAATAAAAATAAATAATGTGTTTGTATCTGACTGGTTTGTACTGGGAGCAAAGGTGCCACAATGGAATGTGGGTTTGCTTTCCTTCAGTTCTTTTTTTTTCTTTTTTAATTCCTGCCTATTTTGCCTTTGATAGGTGGGAATTTCTGCAGAAATCTCTGCGAGTGAATAACGCTGTGCTGCAACAATCCCAGGAATTGTTATAACCAAATTTGATGGATGCCAAGAGAAACTGTTCCAGAAACTGGTTTGTTTGGAGGCTTTTTCTCCCCCTTTCTAAGGATCAGCTTGTGAAAAAGAGAGAAAATAACTAATTCATTTACACTCTCCCCGAGACTGGGGCTGTCCAGGTGTTGCTTGTGCTTCCATGCCCGCTGTGATTTTTGGCCAGCAGTGCTGGAACCCAGCCCCTGGGCATTCCCAGCACCCTCATCCCTGGGAAATAGCCTGGAGCTTTCCTTTTAGCAAAAGCCGTAGGTGCTCTTTCTCTTGGCTTATTTGCCAGCAGGTGGTGGTCAGATGAGAATCCCTTTTTCTCCCATTCCAAATTTTTCTGTGGCTTCCCAGGAGATAAATCCCCTCCCCAAAGATCCTATCCAGTGGGACATGAGGTTATCGCTGCTGGGAAAAGCCGTAGGATGGCACAGAGGAGACGGAGTAAAAACCCATAGCAGGGCTGTTCTGGAGCCAAGACCCAGCCTGAGTGCTGTGAATGCTCCTGGATTGGGACATTTGGGGCTGGAAATCCACAACCACAGAATCATTTTGGCTGGAAAAGACCTCTGGAATAATTGATTCCAACCTGTGCCAAATCCCCACCTTGTCACCAGCCCAGAGCATCCAGTCATTCTTGGGCACCTCCAGGGATGGGGACTCCAAGCCTCCCTGAGCAGCCCCTTGCAATATTTAACACCCCTTTCCATGAAGAAATTCCTCCTGATGTCCAACCTGAGCCTCCCCTGGCACAGCCTGACACTGTATCCTCCAAACCAGCCACCCCCTCCAACTTCCAGTTATCCCACTGGCACAGATGAAGCCGAAGGATGACAAATTCCAGATTTAATTTCCCAGCAATTCCACGTGGATTTCCCAGCACCAAAAAAGGGGGCGAAGGGCGCAGCTCCCCCCATTCCTGTGGGGCTGTCCGGAGGCTCTCAGTCCGTGGGCTGGGCGGGGGTGGCTCCGCGCTCCCGCTGCTGCCGCCGGGCCATGCAGGCGCCGAAAGCCCGGAGCTGTGCCTGGCAGTGCCGCCAGTCCTGCCGCTCCGCCATGCACTCCTGCACCTGCCGGTGCTGCTCCAGGCAGCCGGTCCGCGCGATCATGGCATCCAGGGGATCCTCGCCCTCCTCCGCCTCGCCCTGCTCCGCCGCCGCGCGGCTCCAGGCGTGCCCGGGCTTCGCCATGCAGAGCTGGGAACGAGGGGGATGGCGGTGTCCTTTGGGGGCACCCTGAGCCCTCTGCACCCCCGGGAGGGGCTCGGCACCCTCCCCATGCACCTTACCCCAGCCATGGGTGCCCAGCACCGTCCTCAACCCCCACCCTTCACCTCCCAGGGGTCTCCATTCCCCCGTGGATGTCCAGCACCCTCCACGATCCCCACCCCACCCATGGGTGGGTGCCCGCGCCCCCAGCAGACAGCCCCCGTACCAGCGCAGCGCGGCCCCTTTAAGGCGGGAACTCAGCAAGGCACTTCCGGGTCGCGGCGTGGCCGCGGCGGCGCTCGTTGATTGGCGGGTTCTCCCCGTTCCTGGCGCGCTGGGGTCGATGGGAAGTAAGGAGGCGGAAGTGGGCGCAGTTTCCTCAGTAAAGATGGCGGCGACGCTGCGGATCCAGAGCGACTGGAGCCGGGCGTTGAGGTGGGAACGGTCCCTTTCTTTGTTCCTGTCTTTATCCCTGTCCCTGCCCCGCTCACGGCCGCTTCTCTCTGCAGCAGGGACGAGGGCGAGGCCTGGCTGAGCTGCCGCAGCCCCGGTGAGTGGCCTCAAGAGGCCTCGGGGGGAGCCGTGGGGATTAGAGGGGATCGAGGAGGATCGAGAGGGTTCTGGAGGTGAAGGGTGTTTAGGGAGCCTGTGGTGCAGAAACGGGTAGGGGTGTTTGCGGCACCCTATGGGATAGGGGCTGGTGAGGGGCTGCCCTGTGTGTTAGCAGGGAACGGAGCTGCTGGGGTGCCCTGTGGTTTAAACGGGGGTGCAGGTGATTGGGGGTCCCTTGGTTTAAAAGGGATTGGGGTGGTTTGCGGGTCCCTTTGGTTTTAAAGGG
>VZRR01000014.1:321760-362948 GCA_013398015.1 Oreocharis arfaki | reverse complement strand
TCCTGGGAAGCACGGAAGAAAGTGGATTACACACCGTCAGGAGGCAGACAGAGATGGAGGCTGATAGCTGTGCAGATCTCCTAGCCTTGGTACAGCGAAAGCCATGGGACAGGTAAAGCTCAAGGCAAGAACAAGAAGCAAAGATGGAACGAAGAGGACGCCACAACTAGACCACTTCAGTGTAAAGAAGATGTGGACGAGATCACTGCTGGAGCAAGGGGGTGTCTGCAAGGACTTGATAGTGTTGCTATAGGAACAGGGGCAAAGAAAGTCTAAGTGGAAGAATTTGTCTGGAAGTTAGAGAACTATAAAATGCTGGTGATTTCTGTAATAAACTGGCTTTTCTTGCTGCTTTACTATTATCCAGCAGTGTCCGTGTCTTTTTTTCTCACTCTCTGCAACACACTGTCTGAGAATAGGAAAGGCATCCTGTTTTCTTTGAAGCCTGCAGACCTTGAAGAAAGGAACAAACTGTCAGGCCAATGGATTTATTACAGGCCTGCAACTGGTTACATCCTGAGGACTGAACAGAGATTCTTACACTAAATGTATGAGTACTGTCTTAAATCTGCAACAAACAGATTCATTTTGCTCTCAGCTTATGAGTCTTGCATTCATATGGCACACCTCGAGACATCCTTAGAGCCCTCTTGAGTTTCCTGCCCCTTTCTCCAAAGATAATAAACTCTCCTGTCCCCCTGTGTTCCAGCCTAAGCTCTCTGTGGGACCCACTCTGAGTGGGACTAGTACATGAAGCAGGGAGTCAGGTATATCCTCCTAGGTCTCATTTCACAGCAATAACAGCTAGGAAATATGTCAATGATGTCTTCCCAGGGCAGCAAACATACAGTAACGTTATATGAAACATGCTCATGCCAACCCCACTACAGAGCCCATCAGGACTGGAGCTGTTGTGGAGGTCAAACACAATTTATCACCAGCCAGACACTTGATGGGAGGATAAAATTAACTTTGAGTGATGACAGTTCTTTGAGGCTTTTCTGAGCCCTGAAATTTCAGGGATAATGTATCTGAAGCATGATGGTTTGATGTAGACTAACAAGCCCCGTGGAACAGAGCAGTTTCCCCAGGCCTGGGGGAGAATCACAATGCAGATCCTTGTGCCACTGATTCCATCTCTCCCCACTCTTCTTGGTGGCAAGGTCACTTAGGTTAGACACATAGCTCACAAGAAGTGCTCCTGTATTTTTCTGCACAATGAATTAAAGTGAGATTACACATCCCAAACCTGTGTTCTCCTACTGGCAAACTGATTGGAGAAATTTCTGTAGCAGTAAACTTGTGAAAAGAGTAAGATGAATGTGTCTTTACAAACAGACCGTGCGAATCTGCTTGTAGATAGGGCTGGGAGCTTAGAGATAGGGAAGTAACAGAAGAAAACTCTCAGTTCTAGAAGATGTTACTAATCAACACAGACTGTTGCTCAGCCAAGGCCATGTTACACTTCTGAACCTAGAGAAAAAGAACAAAGACTTAATAGAATTATGAATAGGTTTTTTTCTTTTATATAACAAAAAGGGGGTGCATATTAGAGGGGGGCAGAGAATAGGCGATTCGAGAAGTCTGTACCTTCTGAGTACCTCAGCCAATGGGGAAAGGAAGAGGGTATTGCAGCCGGGAATTAGGATAAAAAAGGGGTTGCATCCCCCAACAATTCAAGAGACGCCATGAGAAATGCCCATGGCCTCTCCCATTATTCAAATAAAGTTACAGGACTCCTCTGTCTCCTTTTTGGACATAAACCTCTGGTGTTCGTGAATTAATTTTCCTGACAATCTGAAGGCCAAACCTCCTCAGCTCCTTCCAAGAGCACTGGAACAATTCCTCATTGCAACGAGGTGCAGTGCTGGACACCAGAGCTCTGTGTGAGGACTGGGCACAAGTTTGCTCCCACTGAGTGCTGTGATGGTTTCTGCAGGAGCTGTGGGCTCCTGTGCCTGCCGGACACAATGAGGAGAGAAGGAGCCCAGTACACTGACACACCTTTGCCTTGAGCATAACCCGGCCTTGACCCAACACACGGAAAGGTTTCCCCTTTGGCCCATGTCTCGAAACGCCAGCCCAGCTGTGTGAGGGATAAAAGAACGTTTTGCCTCAGCCATTGCAGGCAGCCATAAGAAGGAGCGCGCAGCTCACGTAGGCAAAGATGGAACGAGCAGGAGGCGCGGCCTGGGGAGCGTGGGCCGCAGGAAAAGGGGAGTGAACCCCCGCTGGTTACCGGGGAGGGAAAGGGGAGGGCAAAGGAGGTGCTGGTTGGAGCCTGGGAGGCAGTGGGAAAGAGTGGAAGTTCCTGAGTAGCCAGCACGTGGGAAGAGGGGACAGGCAGCCCCACGGGCTGGGGAAGAGCATAAAGGTTTGTGCATTTGAGGGGGAGCTGTGCCTCCTCAGTGAGATGCACTCGATTCAGCTGACTCGTTTATACTCCTAAAGAGTTTTGCTTAGATGGATTTCTCCTCTTTCAGCTTTATCAGTGAATGAGTGTCGCTGTTTGGGTGGCCATGACACACACACAGTGTGTGTGCCTCGGTTAAGGGCAAAAAGTGTTTATTTGAAACAGACAGCATCTTTTAGAGATTTTTAGAATGTTATGGTCCATGTTACATATCCATTGGCTAGTAAATGACTACAATAGACTCACTGGCTATATTAACTACAGTATAGTATTATTGGTTACCTACAGCATCAGTGTTCAAGCAATAACAGGTGCAGATATGTGGTTGTTTTTCTCCTTCTATTGTTTAGATTTCTTGCTTCTATTATTACCACATTTTCAAGGCTAGGAGCTAGTTGTTTTATTTTGCACAGGCTTTTCTCACGAAGAGAAGTTAACTATGTCCAACTTAAGTTCTGTGGAGCCTTCAGGGTAGCTGTTGGCCTCAACAATTCCCCTTTTTGTTTTTCAACTACAAAGGCAGCATTTAGTATTCTCTGCAGGGCCCTTTGCAGAAAGGACAGCAAACATGGCACAAGTAATAAAATGAAAAGGATCATCATTATAATTAAACATCCCATTTTCAAGAGGTCTTTGATCCAATTAGCAATTTGCCAATTACCAAAAAAGGTATCAAACCAATCAGAGCCATTCTTTTCCCTTAGCTTTGAAACACTCACTTGTAATTCTTAGATATTAGCAAACATTGATTTGGAATGGTCAGAAAGATTCATACAGCACATACCCTGAAAGTCTTTTCAACCATGCCCATGTGCTAACAGCAGAAAGCCAATGGCTGCACTATTTTGCAAAGTAGCATGTCTAATAGAATCTACATCAGTTAACAATCCTGACAAAGCAAGCAAAGTAGAATTAGTCTGTTTAGTAAGCCAGCAACCTAACTTATCTAGCAATCCCAATGCCTTTGCAGCTGCCACCCCTGGAATAAAAAGCAAAGATAAAACACGTCTCTCTAACTTCCAGAAATCAAGAGTATCATCACAGCTACTTGAAAAGAAACTCAAGGACTGTTTGTCATGGGTTACATGCTTGTGCTTTATAAGCGTAGTTAAATTTGGAGCGAGCATCGTCAGGCGGCCAATAGTACATGGTCCGCCAACGGCGCATGAAGGTAATGCAGGCCACGCGCGATCTCCACAAACGGGGAACACTCCTCTTGGTAATTTGCGTGCAGAGTTGTCCGAAGCAGCATGGTAGTATGTAACACCATCTTGATTTAGAACTGTCCAATTGCACCAAGCTGAAACATTCTGAAATACAGGATTTGCAGGCGACACATCTTGAGTACTGGGACAATTTGAACTCTCCCAGCAAAAAATGCATGTGTAATTTAAAAAGACACATGCTGGTGCCCTTATTGGCCCCAGAATAGTTATTTCTTGGGGCTCAAGGGTGACAGGGACTGTGTGATCCCACGCATCAATGTCACAAAGGCACTTTCGCAGGGTACTGCATGTTTTGTATGTTTGGGAGCAAGGCTATGGGCTTCCTGAACTATTAAAGAGGGCTCGACCATTACTCCCACCAAACATGCGTGAAAAGACGACTGCGGTGTTGCAAGAGACGGCATAAGGACGATTGGTTCAGGGCATTGGCAAGAGTCACCCACACATTTTCTTTTGGCATCGGGGGTAACATGGTAAGTCCTTGCTCTGTCTCAGCTTGAAGCAGAACCATCCAACAAATGATCCACATCGTCATCATCTTCTGAAGGTCACCTGTTAGTTCGCTCGCACTTTTGCTGTCGCAGATCAGGGCGAACACACCTCGCAGGTATCCAGCGCACACCAGCATCTGTGGAAACACAAGCATACCCGCGCCCTCAAGTGACAAGGTCCCTTGGGCCTTCCCACTTGTTAGTGATTAAATCTCATACCCATACCTTCGCTCAGGGCAGGTGCGTTTTGCCTGAAGACTGAAACGAGAAAAAATGATTCAAGAGAACAGGGTTATCAGAACTTAGTGGCACTGTAAGATGGTTAATTGTGTATAAAGCTTTTGCCAGTTGACTCTGAGGGGATTCCCCAGACATTCTCCCTTTTTGTTTTTGCAAAACGCTTCAAACAACCATGAGCATGTTCAATAATAGCTTGACCAGTGAGAGAATGGGGAATACCAAATTTATGCCTCACACCCTCCAGTTGCAAAAAGCGCCGCATCTTCTGAGAGACATAGGTGGGACCATTATTAGTTTTTACAGAGGAATGCACGCCCAAACAGCAAAGGCCATTTGCCAATGGGCAATAGCATCATGACTCTTTTCTCCTGTGTGTACGGATACCCATATGGCAGAGGAAAAGGTATCAATAGAAACATGTACAACCGAATTCAGCAATATGGGTAACACCCGTCTGCCAAATTTGCAAGGCTCGTAGTCCTCTGGAGTTAACACCTGCTGGTAAAGGTGCGGTGAACCCTTGACAATCAGGACAAGAACTAATAATATTACGAGCCTCAGTAGAAGGCAGGAGAGCTTTGGTGAAAAAAACCATGAGAGGCTTTAGCTTGTGCTAGTTTATCAGGTTGAGGCATCGTCCACGCCGGGTTGGCCAATTTATCAGCTCTGGCATTACCTTCCGCTATAAATCCTGGCAAATTGGTGTGGCTCCTTGTATATAAAACATAATAGGGACGGATTCGGTTCTGAATTGCACACCACAAAGCTTTCAATAGTGAAAAAAGAGCAGCATTATTTACTTCCTTTAAAAGTGAGCAGTCAAGGTGCTGTGTAATGTCTGCAACATATGCAGAATCAGTAACAGGATTCAATGGTACGTGAGAGAAACGCTGGGATGCCACGGTTACAGCTCTTAATTCAACAAGCTGGGCAGATTCTGACTCGTGGCCTTCCAGCATTTGCCACCCGGACTAATCCCTCCAGGTGACAATGGCTTTTCCTGTTCTTCCTGACCCATCAGTAAAGACAGTGGGTCCTTTCAAAGGCACACAGCTGTTTTTTGGCCGTAAGGACAAGCTGGTTGATTTTGCCAATTGCAACAATTTGTGGCTGAGCATATGGTAAGCAATGTGCCCTAGACAGTTTTGCAATGCATTCTGTAAAGGAGCACAAGTTGCCAGAGTCCATCCAAAATATTCTCGTTGAATGGGAAGTACAATTTTTGCAGGATCTTTGGCCGTCAACTGCAGGCATCTCTGCTGGCACTTCATAATTAGTTGGGCAATTAACTCAAACAGTGTAGATGCTGTTTTCTTAGGTTGGTGAGGCAAAAAGACCCATTCTAAAACATGCAAAGGATCAGGCCATTGCTAATTCCATTGTCCAATGATGCCTGTAGGATGGAAATCTGAGATGACAAGAAACACAAGGATATCAATGGTGAGGTCCACACGGTAGACCTGACAGTTTGAAATTGCTTGTTGCACTTCTTCCAGTGCTCATTTTGCTTCCAAGGTTAACTTCCCCAGTGAAGTTAACTCCAGGTCCCCTTTAAGGATGTTAAACAATGGAGATAACTGTGCTATGGTCAATCCCAAATAGAGTCACAGCCGATTTAAAGTACCCGAAAGTTTCTGTGCATCATTCAAAGCCTGGATTGACCTTTCAAATTGAAGATTTTGTGGCTGTACTCTTTGTTCAAGTATCTTCACTCCCAGATATCTCCAAGGTGCCTGGTGTTGCACCTTTTCTGGAGCTATTTGCAGTGCTTTAAGCAGATGTGGTTGGATTTGCAACAGCTTGTCTTTTGTGGGAGTTGCTACCAGTATATCATCCATATAGTGATAGCAATAAGCTCCAGGGAACTGTTCCCTAACAGTTGATAAGGCTTGTGCAACATACCGTTGACAAATGGTAGTGCTGTTTTTCATACCTTGTGGTAACACTTTCAATTGATATCATTTCACAGGTTCGGCATTATTAACAGATGGCACTATAAACGCAAATTTTGGAGTATCTTTTGGATGCAGGGGAATAGTAAAGAAACAGTCTTTTAGATCAACAATCAGTATGTCCCATTTGGCAGGTACCATTGTGGGGGATGGCATTCCAGGCTTCAAGGCATCCACGCTTTCCATCACTGTGTTAATTCGACGCAAGTCCCGGAACAATATCCATTTCCCTGATTTCTTTTTGATCACTAAGGCAGGTGTATTCCAAGGGTTCATGGAAGGTTCAATATGCCCTTGTTTTAACTGTTCTAGAACCAAATTGTGGAGAGCAGCTAATTTTTCTCTGATAGAGGCCACTGGTTCTCCCATATAAGCTATTCTGTAAGCCACTGGAACGGCAGTGTAGGGCATTTTGCGCCCTTCTGTACAGTGGCCCCAATCAAAAATTTTTCCCAATTTTCACCACCCGGGTTGCCAGAACATCTCATCCCCACAGATGGATGATGTAGGGAGGGATGGTGATGTAGGGAGGGATGGTGGCTGTTTGTCCTTCTCAGTTTGTGATCAAGACGGGTTTAGTACACAGGTAACTTTGTGCAGAACCCCCAAGGCCAGTGACAGCAGACCCCACTGGCATTGGGGCCATGAGGGCGGCCATGTAACAATGGATATGATGGTAACATCAGCTCCTGTGTCTATCAGTCACTTGCTGGTTATATGGGACGGAGCCATGCCATGCATTTTCAAAGTACAAACCATTTGTGGTCTCTGGTCAGAGATGTTTTGAGTCCAGTAGACTTGAGGTGGTCCTGTTGATCCGAAGCCCTGATCCCCTCATGGTCTGAGATCTGTTTTTGGGACAGAAGATTGCCCGTTTGTAGCAAAAGGTTGCCCAGGCCAAGGAATATGATCTGCCATATCGAAGTCTCCTCTAATAATCACTAATGCTTTGATCCAATTCCAAAAGTTAATTGGGTCACAAGCAGATATGGTTACTGACACAGGTTGTATGGTAAGCACGTCTTCTGGAGTGTTTGCAGGTGGGAGAGCAGGAATAGTTCCCATGCCGGCGTCTCGCAAGTGTATGAGAGCTGGTTCACGGAAGTGTTTTGGTTGTATTGGTGCAATGGGCGCCTGCGCAAAAGGCTGAAAATTGATTGGCCTGTGTACTGGAGGCAGCGATCCAATCGGTGCCTGCACCGGAGGCACTGAGCCAATCGGTGCCTGCACCGGAGGCAGTGATCCAATTGGTGCCTGCACCGGAGGCACTGAGCCAATCGGTGCCTGCACCGGAGGCAGCGATCCAATCGGTGCCTGCACCGGAGGCACTGAGCCAATCAGTGCCTGCACCGGAGGCACTGAGCCAATCGGCGCCTTCGTGGGAGGCACCAAGCCACCCAGCGCATGCGTAGAAGTCTCTGAGCTACCCACCACAGGCATGGGCACGAGCCAGTCCTTCGGAGAAAAGGCAGGGGGAGCCGCCTTGGGAGGAGTCTCCAGCACCGGCTTGTCCTCACAGTCAGACCACAAATCATCAGGCAAGGGCATATAGAATGGGTCCGTGGGAGCGGAGGGAGCGGGGGGAACAAAGCCCCCCCGCTCCAAGGTTGATCTCTCTTTCAGCCACTCCAAGCGGAGCCGCGGCGCCGCTCCACTCAGCTGCACTACTTTACATAGAAGCGTCCGAAGCGGCGCCGCCCCGCCCAGTCCCACCGCCATTAGCACAGTAGTGCTGTTGTTCCTGGGACCGGACGGGACGGGGTGCAGCCTTCAGGGCACCGCCACGCACACCTCCACCTTTGTGGTCAGAGAACGCTGCAGAAAGCAGTCCTGGCACCATAGACCGGGCAGGTCGGGACCCAGCTAGCGCTGCGAGGGGCCGCGCCGTGGCCCTTGTCCTGGGGCGGGGCCAGCAACAGCGCTGCGGAAGCTCCTGGCAGAGTGGCTGGCTGACAAGGCAGGGGATGGCAAGGCTGGGGAGCGGTGAGCGGATGTTGCAGGGCAGCACAGCCTGGCTGATCATTTTGGTAGGCAGGAGCCCACGCCAGGGCCAGAGCCGGCGCCAGGGCCAGGAAGCAGTCTATTAGTGGCCCACCGCTAGATGACTCAGGACACGGCCCATATTCAATTTCTGTTGGCACCCCCGCCTCTCTGCTCAAGTCCCCACCGGCTTTGCCAGCTTCCGCCCTTTCCTTCCGCCCCTGCACTTGGTTTTGATGTTCCACGATTGTAGAGTCCTGCAGGTCCACGTCCTGTTCCTTTTCTACCACTTCTAAAGTCTCTAAAACCACCCTCCATGTGGTCAGCAAAGATTTAGCAGTCTTATCACCCCAGGAAGAGAGACCAAGGATTTGCAGTCCAACTTTTTCCCAGGCTGCCACCTTAAAAGCACTTGAATAAGCGGCATCAAACTCATGGCTTTTACACCACAGTAATAAAGTTCTTAACAAAAGTTTGTCATACTTAATATCACACTTGTTTAACATAAGCGTCCATCTATTTACTATAGCCTTCTCTTCTTGGAATATTTGAGCTCCCATGGTACCGTGCAGCTTACCTACTAGTATTTTTTGTTGTCCTGGCACTTTGGAACATCTCCTTGGTGCTCTCCTTCTGCAGGGCTCCACCCCAGCCACTGTACCAGCAGCCAATATTCACGTAATTCCTCACACGGGGCACCAGATGTTGCTGTTGGAGCGGCCATGACACACACATGGACAGTGACTCAGTTAAGGGCAAAAAGTGTTTATTTGAAAGAGACAGCATCTTTTATCGACCTTTAGAATGTTATGGTCCATGTTACATATCCATCGGCAAGTAAATTACTACAACAGATGCACTGGCCTTATTAACTACAATATACTGCTGTTGGTTGCCTATAGCATCAGTGTTTAAGCATTCAGAAAAATAACAGCTGGAGATATGAGGCTGTTTTTCTCCTTCTATTGTTTAGATTTCTTGCTTCTATTATTACCACATTTTCAAGGCTAGAAGCTAGTTGTTTAACTTTGCATGGGCTTTTCTCATGAATAGAAGTTAACTATGTCCAACTTAANAGCTGACTCGTTTATACTCCTCAAGAGTTTTGCTTAGACAACCTTGTCCTCTTTCAGCTTTATCAGAGAGTGGGTATTTCTCACAGCTGTTTGACAACTCAGGTTGCTTTGTGGACAGAGAATTTCCCTCAGAAATAAGAGAGTTGTCTTCCTCCGTGCCTTCCTCTCAGCAGCCTTGGGGCTGTTGCTGTGTGAAGCCATCACAGGGGACTGCTAACATATGATCGCTGGCCAGCAGTTTTCTGCTAGGAGAGCCCTGCTTACTGTTCCACACATCTTTCATAAAGGCCCAAACCAATTCTAGACACTCTGCCTACAGGTTTCCACAAAAGGCTGAGAAATCCAGGACACCTGCAAGTGAGTGTTGGAAGGGTTTTGTCCTGTTCCTGACAGAAGAATTCTCAATGATCTGAAGCAGTTCCATTCCGAAGTAACACAGGATGTGAGTTTTGTATTGAAATGTTTCATGATGAGTAACAAGCCTTGGGAGCAGGAGGTACAGGGCTGACATGCGAAAGCACAAGCATGTCCTACAAAGTGCCCAGTTTAATTGTCCATTTTATTACTCTTCTATTTATTCCACACAAGTCCCAGTACTGTTCTTAGCTGTGTAGAAACTTTAAAATATAACAGTTCCCACAGCTCAGCAGTTATTCCCTGCTGTTTACACCAGTTAAGCACCTCTGTCTTTTTCAGGGCCTAGGTCCACCATTCAGGCATCCCTGACATATTTAAAGCCTCCTTTCACCCAGCCTACAAGGTATCACCTAACTCCACAGGCACTGAAATCCCTAGAGAGCCTAAGTGTTCATGGGCTGATGCCTGCAGAGCAGTCTTGCATCTGCCCTGACGCTCAGAGCCCCACGCCACGGTGCCCAGAGGACCCAGTGCAGGACAAGTGCCTGTTTTCCAGTCAGTACAAGCCAGCTGGCAGCATCTGCCTTGGGTGAGCCAGAGGCCACCAAGAGGTAAAGGAGTAACAATAGTCTGTCTCTGCAGCAAACTATAGTGCTTACAGGGAGGAAGACAAAAAAAGAGCCTCCAGATGTGAACATGCAACACATTGGAGCTGGCTGACGAAACCTTGTGATGGTTTG
This sequence comes from Oreocharis arfaki, assembly GCA_013398015.1. Lineage (NCBI taxonomy): Eukaryota > Metazoa > Chordata > Aves > Passeriformes > Paramythiidae > Oreocharis > Oreocharis arfaki. The sequence goes on along the minus strand of VZRR01000014.1, from coordinate 352,473 downwards.
GCTCACTGACCTGACAGAAAACGCTGTGTTTCTCAACTGCATTCACTTCCACAGTCCAAAAGTGATCAAAACCAAAGAAGTGCATGAAAAGTAGAAGTCTGCAGAAGCTGGGCTAGCTTTGCTGCCAAATCATTGCCTGGCCTGCAGAGAAATATAAATCTTAAGGCCGGAAAAAATGTTTAGGGCCTCTGCAGGCCACAGATCTTGAGTAAGTGAACTTCGGTTTCTGACAGGTCACTATCTCCACCTGAAAATACAAATGATGATTGGAAGCTTTGCAAAGCTCTCAAAGGCCCTGGGGTGATAAATAATACAGGAATAGGAGTGGCTACCATGGTCATTACAGCAGCAGTCTGTGCAGCAGAACCCCAGCTTGTGCAGCCCTCCTCAGGCGCGTCCCCAGGAGCTGATTGATAAATACCTGCTCAGGCTTCATGCACAGTGCTGGCAGCTGGAAGTCACAGCTCCACAACCAGGTCCACCCTCCACAAGCAGAGATGGGTGGCACAGCAGGGCCTCTGTAAGGAGAGGCCCATGTTGGTCAGGGCCAGTCCTGCCACAGTTCCAGTGGGAACTGGGATGTGATCTCCCTGTCTTTACTTCAGCCCACAAGCTTTTTTCCATCTTTCTCCCCTCTTGTCCCATTAAGGAGGAAGAGGAGCAAGAGAGCAGCTGGGTGGACAGCTTGTAGCTGGCCAGGGTCAACCACCATAGGTGACATTGCTCCACTGCAGTGACAAGGGGAGATGAACAATGGAGCCATCTCCATGTAAGCTCCAAGAGAAACATGGGGAGACCAGACCTCTCACAGCCCACTCTGGTTGCTACAAGATAGCTCAAATACAAAGGCAAGAGGCACCAGCATAAAACATTCTGGTAACTCCTAGAGGCCACCTTTGGGAGGGTCTGGAAAGCATGGAAAGAGAGCTGCAGCTGTTCTAAGGCTTCTCGTTGCTTGCAGCTGAATTTGTATTTCTGAAAGGAAGGTACAGGGCTGCACTCGAGTTCTGCCCTCGGGGCACACATCTGAGTTGAACTTGCACAGTGGCTCAGTTGTGTTCCCCCACCATCTCTATTGAACACGGGTTTCTTGCAGACACACACGCGGATCCCATCTGCTCTGTCAGCTTTTCCACTCTTCACATACCGAGCTAGAATCGTTCCCTGCGAAATCAGACTGTAAAACCTTTGAGAGGACAGAAGTGCAGAATGCTACAGTTCAGACAGCTGGAGCAGGTGAAACCCTCCAAGCCTTCCCTCTCAGCGAGATAACAGAGCACTAGCATACAAAACAGCATTAAACGCTGGTTTTCTCAAACAGCTCTGTTTATTTGGCCCTGGCAAGTGAGAGGTGAGGACCAACGGAAGGTCTGGCAAATAAAGTGATGCTGAGAGGAATAAGAGTTTGGTTCTCTTGGGAAGTGCTTTTTGAAGCCACGGAAACTCAAAGTACACTTAAAAAAGGAATCAATGAAAGACAAGATTCTGCTCACACCAGCAAAGCTTCCTGCACCAAAGAAACACACTGTGCCAACTGACTGGGAAGCACAGACCGTGCTTATTTAACTCCCATTTCCACAGACATCTTCTCACAAGGATTGGATGGCATCCTTCATGGTCCCTGAGTGCACTTAAACTCCAGAAATGCTATCTCTGCCTTACTTAAAAAGTGATCATGAAGGTCTGTCTTTCTTTTCCTGCCATTCCAACATTTCCAGAACATGGCAGCATCCTTTCCCACAGAGAACACACACCCATGCAGAGTGAGACAAAGGGCCAAAGGTCACATTAAAAGGAGCACATGCTGAGGCTTTTCTGTGTGATAGCCCACCAAGGCCTGGGAACAGGTCCCAGGCAGCATGGATGGAGCAGGAATGCTACAGCAGTTGTGTCCTCTGCATGTCCTCCACCCTTCTGCAAAGCAATCAATGGCTTGGAGCTGCAGCCTGAAAGACAAGAAGAAAAACCTGCTTTGATGGTCATTTTGTTTCTTCCAGTCCCCAATATTTATATTCCCTCTTTGAAGAGTATTTAAGGTGTTTTACTGCCTGGCCAAACAACAGGAGTAATCCAGAATTTGGTCACCTTTTCAAAATAGTTTGGATTGCAGCACTGCTATCAGTACATCTCTCTTTAAATGCTGGACTGTGACTAGTCCCGGGAACATCACTGCTTCCCAGAGCACTTCAGAACATCTGCTGAGTGGCTCTGGAGCAGGATTTCACTCGCACTGCTGCCCACTGTACCAAGCCTCAGCAGCTCTCCTGGACAGGACCAAGAGGGAAACAAAATATTCCGGTTGAAGTCTGAATTCAAGATGGATGAATCCAATGGATTTGAATTTAAGAACAAAAACTACGGCAACAAAACCACCAAGGGACAAAACTGACATAACTGGGGATTCTTTCGTGAGTACCTAAAAGAGATAAAATTAACATATCAAAGGCGCTTTATAAAAACCGAACAATTCTAAAGAAAAGGTCAGCTTAAATTCTGTTAAAATGCTTCAGCCTCTCCCCAATAAAAACAGCCAAAACCCTTCAACATTTCTTCAATTTTCCCCTCCCTTATCATTCATTTCACTCTCTCCCTTTTCTATGCATCAAACTATTAGTCTGCTCAAAATGCATTTTGTCCTTCCACAAATGTACCATTTCCAAGTTGATTTGAAATCTCATTTAAACTTCAAGCTTCCAGGAGAGCAAAATACGCCACGTCTGAACTAGGAGCCATCTTACATCAACACCAAGATACACTTCTCCTAAAAGACAGTGGGACTAAAAGGAGATGACCCACGAAGAGCAGCGAAGAACATTCATTGGCCCACCAGCATCCACAGTGAGGTTTCCTACTGGCAACATTTTGGAAGCACCAAGAAGGACCTAGGTGCCACCTAGTGCTGTCTTACTCAGGCATTAATTGTAGAGAAATGCAAATTCTAATTACTCCCGTCTTTTACAGGCTCAGCACACCATGCATCAGGCTGGCTTATCATCCCTCTGGCAGGCACCTTTGGAAGATCCAGGGATGTGTGCCCAAACTCCCCTGTGCACTCACAAGCATGCTGGGTGCTGAGCAGATGCACAGCACTAGTACATGGTAAAAAACCATCTGAAATGAGCAAAGGTGGCAAACCGAGTCAGAATTTATGAAACTGGGAAAGGTGGTGCCACAGCCCTTGGAAGCACCAAAATTGTTATCATGCTCCTTCATGAAGTAACAAGCAAGCGCAGATTTCAATGCCTTACAAAGGGAATCTTCTGTGGAATTACCTTAGAGAGTAGCTGATTTACAGAGAGAGGGAAAGCCTTTCCCATAAGCATATTGCACTGGAATCAGGGAGCAGTAGAACAAGAACTGTCACCCTGAAACTCCCTTTAGTTAAAGGCAGTTCAGCATGAAGCATCCACCAGAGTTCGTATTTTCCTGAACAGCCTTCCCCTCATCCTATTAGCTTCCTTCATTAAATGTACCCCTTTCCCAAATCTCTCATTGTATCTACAAACTCCATTTCAGCCATACATCTTACCTTGAGGAGCCTGAACACAGCATAGGCTTCAGAGAACCACAGGTTTGGAGAGGACCCAAGCTCCTTCCAACTGACACGTTCTGGCAGCCAGTCAGACCAAACAGCCACCACAACTGCCCGTGTTCCTGCAATTCCAGAGTCCTCACACTGAGGTTTTTTACATTACAGGAATCCCACTGCAACTCCAGCAAAAGCAGAGTCTACCAACCTTCACTGTCAGCCCCCCTTCTCAGAAAGCCAGATTCACTAAGGGCAGGAAATGTTTCCGTGATCTGACAACAGGAACTTCCAACTCGAGGCAGCTGAAAGGGTCACCTGTTCCTGTACCAGACAGTCCGTGTGACATCATTCCAGTCTGGCTTAGCTCTACGCCACCTTTTTGGGGAGGGTCACAAATGGTCTCACCCAATCCTGAGCAGGAAGATTTTCAATACTTTCATTGATGTGGACATGAAAGGAATCCTGGTGATGTCAATTTTCCTGCAAGGAAACAGAGTCTGCTCTAAGCCTCTCTCTCCAGTCTCCTCCTTCCAGGGAGCAGGGAACCGACACCCAAAGGTCAGAGATCCGTTTCTAGGAAACTTAATTTTGGTTTATGCAGAGGCTAAAGGGGCAAAGGGCAGTACTGCACGGAAAATGAGTCTTCCTTATCACCAAACAGTTCTCTTCCACGCAGAGAAAGGCGAATAGAGTCCCAAGCCGATGTTTCATCACGAGACAGTCTGAACAAGAACTGGGCTATCAGGCTGTGTGCCACCTCCATAGTTTTCAGGTGCATTTCTCAAATGTCTGCATGCTGATATTGCCAGGAATCAGGAATTCTCTAAGAACTAGTTGTGCATCCTAAACCTTTCCTTCTTTTTTCCCTTTCCATGTCATCCTTCTCCTCTCCAACAGAACATTTTGCTTTTGCTTGTTTCTGCTTAACCAAGGTCATTGAGATACTCAGTTTGGGAGAGAAGGCGTTAGCAAAAGTCATTTAGAGGATGAACACAAAAATGTGTTTGTTTGTTTTGTTGGGTTTTTTAAAAACCAAATCAAATCACTTCCCATAGCAAAGAGGGAGGCCAAAAGCAAAACATCCATAACTCTGACACTGCACAGCGTTTAACAGGCACAGGTGCACATCCCGCACAGGCAGCTCTTATTCCTCTATTAAACTTCCAAGAAGCAGACAGAACACTGAAATCCTTAGGAAGAGAGGCAACGAACACTTCTCCCCCCAAGTGCTGGTGGGGTACTGAGTCCCTTTGGAAGCAGGAGCGTAACAAGAGGCAAGAACGTGAACCACCCCACCTTTCAGCAGGGTGCATTTAGTAACGAAGCGCTTACGCCATCCTCAAAGGCGAGTCACAGGCTGCTCCTGCTGCTGGGTGACGCAAGGAATTTTGTGGAGCTGGTCTGGCACCCGCTGGCCGTCTCTGGTATTGCTCCTTACCACAGTCAGCTTATCTACTTCTGTAACTGGGAAGGCCACCGCATGAAACACAGCAAACAAAAATCCCGGAGGCCCTGCAGGGATGCCTGGACAGACATTAAACACACACCTATCAATGAGACACGGTAATAGCTGGGCAAATAAAACCAAAAGTTACACCTGAGGGTTTCCAGCCTATTGATTTCTTGGCTCCTTAACTGCAGGGGTTTGCACTGGACACGCACTGGGCTTCTTACAAATTCCCATCCAACCTCCATTGCTCAAGTGAGCAGCTGGTCTGTCCTCCTCATTCTCTTCATTGCTCTCAAACTACCAGGATTAGATTCGAAGGGAGGACCTATCCCATTTCCAGCCTCTTTTTCTAGACAAAGGAGGACACAGAGTTTAGCCCTTGACTGGCTGTGACCTTGGCTTTGCAGATAAAGTTTTAAGGATTAGGAAGCGCACAGCATTGTGAGTTAAAAGCTCTCAGGTGAGGGCAGTTTTTCACCAAGGGGCACAATTGCTTGCAGCTGCCACAGCGTCACACAGAGCAGCTGCTTGAGGGCTGAGGACAGGGTGACCTGGCTGTCCTACCCCAAATCAAGAGACCAGGACTCACCCCCTGCCACCAGCTGGCTGTCACTGAAACAGATTTGCAGAATCTCAGTGTCTGTGAGAACCAATAATGAACAAAATACCCTCAAGATCCTCCTGCTCTTCCTGCTGCCAGGTTCTCTCCCAGCTCCACTCCTGGAACAGTTTCTGTTGCATAGGAATGATGGACAGAGGCTGTGCCAACCTTACAGGTACAAGGGGCAGTGGTGGCAAGTTACCAATGCCACCATTCCCCACCCCCAATCAGTGCAAACAGGATACTCTGCCTGCTCTTTCACCCCAATCCAGGGCTTCAGCTTCAGCTTCTGGAAGGGCTGGGATGCAGACACAGGTAGGACCTTGCAGGACCAAAACACAGCTGGCTCTTTGCGTTACTCCCCACCTCAAAAGCTCAGCAGACCAGCCCTGACCTGAAAGAGAACACCCCTCCATTCACAGCCCTCTCTTGGCAGAGCCAAAGCCTGCCTGCACACAGTGACAGCAGCATTGGTTAAACACCGACTCATCAGTTCAGCCTCGTTTGGTGGCTTGAGTACAGACAACATACAGCTGTTGGCACGTATTTTCACAGCATCTCAGAACTGAAAACAAGTAAAGCCCAGCTTTATACAGTAGTAACTTTGATTTACTATCAGTTAAAACCCTCTGAAGACTTGAGAGCCGCCACCTGCTGCCCTTCTACCTCCAGTTCTCCAAACCCAGGAACACCTCTTCCAGCTTTGTCCTTGACACAATGCCCTGCACTTCCAGGCAGCACTGTAACCCCAGTGCAAGCCAAGCTGTGGACAAATCAATGGACACAACAAACAGGGAGGGAAACAGGAAGTCTCTAACAACAGATGCCTTGCAGAACATAATAACCTTTTAGACTGCCTTCCTCCTCCACTAGAAATCTGCCTTCTACAAGCAGCATTTCACCTTTAACCACCACCTGAAGCTGCCTAAGGTCTCTCTCAACAAACACCACAGGACAGGTATTTGGTAAAAGAGATGTATATTTATTCACTTTACAAAGAGGGTGGTATTTAGTTGCAACAGCTCCATTTATAGACAAATATATTATTGTACATTATAGTGGTGAATGGCTCAAACCTTTACCTTGTTTTGCTCTAAAAAATGTGTTTGCACCACTTCAGCTTCCATTAGCTGAGCAAATAGCTGTCCTTGTTCTGCCACTGAGAGATTAAAAATCCGTAAGAAAGGTATAGCTCTGTGCTATGTATTCACAAGCATTCACCTTCTCCTTTCCCTGTGTCACTCCCCTCTCCCCACCCAACTCAACATGGTCTGTCCCCTGGGTTAGCATTAAACTTATATACAGCCTCCATTAAAACAAAATTAGGAGCCAGTGGTAGTTCTAATGTCCTTTTAAAGCACAAGAAAAGTCACTGATTTGTACATATAAAAGTCTTGAGTTCAAATTTGTTAAAAAAAAAAAAAGAAAAATCCATTTTTAAGTCAAGTTGGCATTTACATATTGCCAAAGTATGGCTAAGCCAATGAAAGGGGGAAAGAAAAGAATTTCAGGACAGAATTTAAATATTACAAAAATATCTTTTTTTTCTTTTTTCTGTTTCCTTTTTTAAAAAAAAAAAAAATCAGCAGGATGCTCACTTGCTATCGCTAACTGAAGCATGGAAAGAAGGTATAGACCAGTTGTCTTTGATCCTTGGATATTTGAAACAAATTCAGTGTAAAGCTGAACCAAGTTTCCCACACAAATAGCGGTGGCAGATTTATTTCACTTGAGATACAAATGCATGTCCACATGACAGGCATAATCTGACCAGGAGGTGGAGGAAATGTTTCTCTAAGTAAGCGCAGGGAAGGAGGGCGAGAGAAGGCTGGCACGGTTAAACATTCTGGATTCAGAAATGCAGTGCCCCACAGGTGCCTCTGCACACAGGCTGTGCAATGCTCTGCACTCCTGATATGCAAACAGAGCATCTTTCAGCAACAGGATCCAGAATCCAAGAGCTTGGTGGCCCACTTGTTCAAACCGCTAAAATTACTCTTTCGTGCTGTTATTCTTCTTCACTTTCATTTTCTGGTTCCAAATCAGAATCACCATTGATTTCCTTTTCAACATTCATGTCTTGTTCATCAGATTGCTCCTCTTTTTCTTCATCTTCATCCCAGTTTTCCTGGGGAAAAAATAAAACAGAAATATTTGGACCTTTGTCAGTCACACAATTTCTGCTACAAGCAAAGGGGAGAAGATCTGGTCCAACTCCACTTACGTCAGAGTCTTTATCTGCAATCATCTCATCATCTGAGCCTTCCGAGGAGGAGGAGGAGTCTGCAAAGAGAAAACAACCTCTCAGTCTGGGGAACAGGCTTTAAAATGTCAATGTGCAAACAAAGTCCAGTCCCACCAGCTGCCAAGTCTTCAAACTGTGCTATTTCCATACCAAAACTAATTCCACCTGGAGCAGAGGTAACCAGCATCAGTTCAGACCAGGTCGCTTCCATTACCAATACACAGGGTGAGGATGCGGTAGGAAAAAAGCCGAACTGGAAGCGTGCGCTCACACACACGGCCATCCCCTACTGATGTCCTGCTGACTCACACGTAGCAGTGCCTTCACTGTATCCACCTCAGCACAAGGGTAGGTAACACTAGAAATTTTAGGTTGCCAGGTAAGTTAAAGCAGCACACTGAACTTCCAATTCACTGATTTCTTCATTTGTGAAGCAAGGCTGGGAGGGAATTAAAGGCGATGAAAGGAAGGGAAGGAAGGAGTAACTGACTACAAGATGCCCACATCATTAGCCACTGATTTTCCTGCCATGGATATCTCACAAAACCCCTCTATTTGCAGGCTGTACACTGGTAGATAAGCACAGGAGCATGATGAACAGCCATCAAGTGTAGGCTGTCATGTGAATTCAGGAGCTGAGTTACACTTAGCATGCAACACTTACCATCCTCATAGACCAGCTTTGCCGTCTGATTAACCTCAGGTACATCCTGAACTGTTTGTGATGCTGCAACCTGAATGGAATGTGCAGATTAGCCTTAGATTAAATCATGTATTTCAACCTTAAAAGGCAACAAAACTCCTAACAATTAAAATGAAATCTACATTAAGTGTAGCACACATTAATTCACTTATAGTGCTGGTTTAACAGCCAAAAAAGTACAAATGACAAAGCAAAATCGGAGAGGAATCTGCTCCAAAGTGGCCCAGTGCCTCCTATTTATTCCTCTTTAAAACTCTGTGGGTGAACAGAGACATCTGGCAGGACAAAACACTCCCAGTGAGCAGGGACTGACAGACAGTCAATTAATGGACTGCTCTGAGCGTTACCAGCATTGCTGAACAGCAGCTGCCATCAAAGTTCCTGTTGCAATCCCAACAGGAAGTGAAGTCTGCAACCAATACCCCTGCACATCCCATGTTATGTAGTCAAAGCTCACCTGGGTGACAAGAATGAAGAGTCTTCCATGCAGACGGGAAAGCTTTTGCAAAGTTTTTACTCTGCTCTCCATCAACTGGTATAACATTCCCAGCTGAGGAATAAGGTCTGGCAACTTGGGAGAAGAGAGGGATGAAAAGAAATGAAGCTGTTAACAAACATATTCCAAATGTTTTGGTTTTTTTAAACTACTTTTGTATGTTTGAGGCAAGCAACACTTGCTTACATTACTGTAGACAGAAGGGAGAGCTGAGAGTTCACAGGAACCACCTGCAGCCTGATCAATTAACGCTTAGCCATGTTTAGAAATATCATCTACTTTTAAAGCCTGGCGATTCTTAGATCCCTTTTCCTTTCCACAGTCACTGCCACACGCAGGGGTGAAGCACTGCTCAGAAAGATGTGTAAGTGGGAACTGAACCTACACCGCTGCCCAAATGCAGCCTCAGCAGCTCCTGCAAGTTCTACTCAGCAATCCTGCAACAAATGGCAGAAAGGACTGACAGTGCCCAAATGTCATTTTCTTAACCCAGCAACTGCTGTATCCATCACCTGTAAGGCAAAGCTGAACTTCAATCCAGAAGCTACAGCATTACTTCCTACCCTGCCAGCTTTGGCACACCCTTACCCTATAAATCTGGCCATGCCCAAGATAGTCTCCATATGAGCATTACCATAACAAAGAAAACCTAGCTCTGTAAGATCTAGTGACACAGGCTAGATCACTCTTTGGCAGTGATTTTGTTCCCTCTCACAGGTGTGACATATCCTGGTTTGACTTGATGGCTATAATTATGTCAGGAACAATTTATCAGCAATGTGCAGTAGGTTCAGCAAAAGTGGTGTAAGCATAGTTTTCTACACATTGCTTTGGGCACTGCCATATGCAGAGAGCAGATTCCTGAAGAATATACATTTATTTAAGCATTTAAATCTAGTTTTACTGAAGTGCAATGGCAGGAATGAAAAATACTTACTGTGGAAAGGTAAGATGCGTGTAGGGTAAAAACAGACTTCAGCCATCGAACCATTACTGAGGCACTGGAAAAGAGACATAAATTATATCCAAGAGATACTGGCTGAGAGACACCCATTTCACATTCTAGATGCTAAGCAGTTCTATATAAAGTGTTCCTCTTCAATTAGAGAGCAAGATAAATGCAGATGGAAATGTGAAGTTTGGCTATCCCCATGAGTTATATAAGTTATTTGTTAAGAAAAGAACAGACATTTCAGTGAGGGACTGAACTAGACAAGCTCAGGGGTCTGTACTTCTGAAATCTTTTGTGGATGGTCTCAATGAATGAAAGATCAAAGCATGCTACTTTCTTCTCCACCTACAATGTTGGAATTTATATTCAGAAAAAATAAACCCAAACCCAAACCAACCTAACCCTCACAACTCAGCACAGCCCATGTCAACAAAGCTGTCCTTACGGCAACATAACAAGATGGAGGGAGGAAGCTGGTTTTGTTATTAAACACCACGCTAAGAGATGTCTAAATACATTTGATAATTAAAAAAGCTCTACACCTGAGAGTTATTTTACTTATTGAGCAGGTCCATAATGTAAACATTTGGGGCCTTCAGTTACATTCTCAGGGTTACATGCTCATTTCAGGTATCCTTTTCCTTTTAATATTTCACTTCAGCCACCCTGACAAAGCACTACTTTAAGTGTTTTAAGTTTCTCTTTTCACCCACAATGAGGTGAGTTTTTACCTCCAGATGCTGCAGTTTAATTGCAGTTACTATGGAAATCTATCACATACATGGTAGGAGGGACCATAACACACACACAGGAAAAGTTTTAGGTGCATTAAACTGTAGCTGAGTTGTCTCTTACCTGTATGGGTTGCCCTGCAATCTCTTTGTAAGCTAAAAGGAAAAAAAAAAAACCCAGTCAGCAATAAGTAACAAGTATGATGAGTTTAAAACCCCAACATTAGATCCATTTGAAAGCCCCAATACTGGGGCAGAAAGTTCTCCAGGCATTTGACGTTTGCTAGGATTAACCACTGCCAGGCTCCAGAAAACTACACTGCTGGTTCTACCACCCTCTATACAGGCTGGTATCTTGCAGAAGCTGGGTTTCAGTATTACAAGAAAGCTGGAACTCCTAACATGCAAAATATCCACTGAAGCCTAAACCTGGCAGGATTAAGTAGGAGGAAACCTCTTCTTTTTCATGTCTGTTTGTCTGCTTAGCAGAGCACTTGTTACAGGGTGGACAAGTTGGGGAAACAAGTGAAGGTATCAGGTAAAGGCCATTTCACACAACAAATCTCAAGCCTGGGAGAAGACAGTTACACAAAGGTCTGACCATCCACTGAGATTATAGAGTTAAACACTTGCACTTAGATTCCCAGACAAAGGTTCCAGGGAAGAAACACAGTATCTCATTAACGTAAGACTAAGGAGGTGCTGCAAGACCAGACATTCAGCACCAGGCCATCTGCATAATTCAGTTAAGATCAGTACCATAAATAAAAATTAAACCTTGTGGCCAGCACATTAAAATACAAAAGAAATTGAACCATTATCTTAAGTTACAGAATGTCATCCACATAACAAGAGCTACTAACCAACGTTTGGTTTTAAAAAGTAATGTCTAGTCAAGGCTAATCATTAAAATACTTCTGTCCAAATAAAGAGTTTATTTAATACCACTGAATAAGCAGTACAGAAGCCAAATCCCTATTAAAATTACTACTAAGTGGTGTTCAAGGTTTAAGTACAGCAAATGGACTTTCTGAGGCTTCCAATTATCATCCATGTTAGTAGTTGAGAAGACCATGTAATGATGTTTGCCATGGATTAAACAAGCTTTTGCTTAATCTCTTCCCTTTCTTATTCCCACATAATCATTTAAGATAGTAATACATGATCTAATGCTCCTCCTAGCTTTGACAGTGACACTTGGTCCTTTGGTTAAGCTTCAGCCAGAAAAGATAAAGTGTATCAGAGATAAATTAAGAAACATTTCAGTCCTCTTACAGTACCAAACCAATTTCAAAAATAAAGAGACATATCCTGGATTTTTAGTAGCTAGAAGGCAAACCACATGTGGCTTGTATGACAGTACAAGAAGTGCAGGCTCTCCTACCTCATGCAGCAGTGGAATGACAGCATGTATAGGCATTCTGGCTACTGTGTTCTTTACTATATTTTCTTTTCTTGTGTTAAGCACTTTCTGTTAAAATGAAAACATATGATCAGAGAATAATTCGGCTTTAACGTGTATGAGCAATCAGCAAAATCAAAAATTCCTAGCTGTAAATCTCTTTCTACTCCACTACCTTTGTATGCTGAGGATAACGAGCAAAACATTTGCTATGAAAAGGAGTTTCATTTTCCAAGTCAGGAACAATTAACAAAATAAAGACACTCAATAAACCCATCTAAAACAATCTAGCATTGCCTCTAGCCCACCTGCCCCATGTTAGAAATGATGCATTACAAGCACATGAAAATCTCCCTTGATATTTTCTGTTTGACTTCCATAAATAAATGCCTTTCACGAGCATCTGTGACAAGAAATTTATATTCAACAACAAATTCTTAGCAGTTCCCCACCCCAGTACTTTTACATCCTCCTAGTCCAAATCCAAAGGTAAGCTTTTTAAGTGAAACTTGTCATCAGTTCATTTTTCAAACAGTATCTGCTTGAAAAATGCACCCTCGGGAGACTAAGCACAGACTATGCTCCAGCCCAAGCTAAAGGGAACATGGCTGCATCGGTAGCATCACTTGTAAAACATCAGAACTGTGACATAACAAATTTATCGTAAACAAAGCACCTCAGAGTTCATGGACTGACTCAGAAACCAGGGCAGGTAACAACAGAAAAGTAACACCACTACTGTACTTCATAATAGCACTGCCTTGAGCAGCAAATCAGCAAAAAGCAGCTGGGAGAAACAACAGGTTCTGAACTGTTCAGCCTCCCTGGCTTTCAGGAAGGCTACCCACCAGTCCCAGTGAACAGATTCAACAGCACACACTGAGCTTGCAAGACTTACATTTAAGATTTCTGCATCGTTGCTTTCCAAGCCCTGAACCAGCAGCACAGCAAAGCTGTCTGTTTGGGGAAGGCCACCTGGAGTTTTTACTTTGCTCACATCAATATCCAATGCCCCAAGGCGCTCCTCGATGCTCTCCTGCAGAGGGGAAATAAGGGCAGTGCTGTGTCAGCACAGTTTCTCACAAGTATCAGCTGAAAGCAGAGTACCTAACTTGGAGCATTCCCTCCAATTCTGCTGGAAAAGAACAAAAATTTTGTGTATACTTTAAAATGCAGTGACAAAAAATAGCATGAGAAAAGAAAAGCAGAGGAAGTTTTGGCTGAAAAGCACTAATGTATCTTGGCATAGGCAGCCACAAGCGTGTGACAAAGTTCTGTGCAACAGAACCAGGCAAAACTACAGGCAAAGCACAGAGGGCTCAAATGAAGGAAATGTTTTGAGCAGGGGGAAGTCTCTTTCATACAAAAAGATGGTGTCATCACCCTTTCTTCCACAGCAAACAAAGCAAATTCAGGTTCACCTAAAGAAAGTATAACAATGATTTATGAGTCTAGTTTCTCCATTCTTGCTGAGTTTGAAAGAAGCAGCCCTTTACCTCTGTCTCTCCTGGTTTCCTCTTGTTTTTCTTTTTCTCCTTTCCCGAGGCTGGAGTTTTGACAGCTGTACTATGTCCTGGAATGCCAGGCACTAGAACTTTGGTGTCCGAGTTCACAACAGGTGTCTTTACCTAGAACACAAAGATAGCCACATTTCCATGAATTGCTAAGATCTTGAGCTTTCTTCCAACTTAAAATATGGATTTTACTCAGAGACTCTCACACATACGGTAAAACCAGCTCAGGCTGGTTTTCTTGACATAAATATTAGGCAAATCCAACATATTAAAGAGAATGAATAACCTCAAGAAACAGACAGCTAATTTTCATCATTAACTAGAGCAATGGTCTCTTTGGAATCACCTGTGAATCATTTTTCTTATAAGCTTTCACTGTAACATTCATAGAACTGTTTGTATCCAACAACAAGATTTTGGATGTTTGCTAGCAATAGATACCACCTGTGCTAATAGTCATCCCCATAAAACACATGCAGATTAATTCAGCATCCACTGGAAGGCAATAACTGACCACGAAAAGCAGCACAATGTAACAGCAAAAGGTAGTCGCTATTCACTTCAATTCCAACTCTTTTCTTCTAGAGATTGCTCAGACACAGAACTCAGCTGTCTGAATTAGGCTGGGACCACGGTGACAGAGACACCTTAGTTTATAACAAACAGGTATCATCTTCAATGAACATGAAGGAGGTGGAATTTTGTATTTAACAACCAAATGCTCTTCTGACTCACAGAGGATGTAAGGTAGTATGCCACTTCCAGAATATAAAAAATGCTACTTGCTACTTCCAGAACACTTCTTTAACCATAGCACTTCTATCCAGGCCTTTTTTTTTTAAAGTACCTCTGAAGTGATAAAAGTATAACCTATTACAGTGATCAAAGCAACTTCCAATTTCCAAAAAGCTGATTTTCTGCATCAAGAATTTTATGCTCACCACACTCATCACTGACCTTGTCCCCACATGGCATGCTCAGACAGCCAAGAGAAATGCATCTTCACTGGAATTCAGCAAAAAGCGAAACCAAGATGGGTATCATCACTGCATGCCAGGAGGCCCTACACCTGTCCCTGCAGTTCAGCTCTGCTACCCACCAGGCAGCAGCTCCAGGGCTGAGGAATCAGCACAAAACCCTACCTGGCTGATGGAGCACCAGATCCGGTAGGTAACTAAAGGGTCAGAAAAACAGCACTGTCTGCTCACTTCACTGATACTCCAAGCATTTCAAACCTTCAAGGCCTTGAATGTGCACAGTGATTAAGAACTTTACAGCCTGTCTAAACACCTAGGAGATCCTGCATGAAAGAACACGGTGGCAAGTGGCCTCAGTGGACACTGCTGTCATGTAAGTGCCAAGCTCACATTCCCAGGTCCCTGTGAACGCGTGAAGGCAACATCAAGAAACAGCAAAAAGGACTTGCCCCTTAAGGTTCCACTACATTTTATTTGGACTCTAAAACAAAGTCATCCCACCTTCACTCCAAACTATCAGGGTCAAAGAGGCTGTACAAACCAACAGACTCTAAGGGAAGGACTGATCTTAGGCAGAAAAACCAATCAGTCCTGTCTCTCAAGCAGACCTGCTGAGATACAGGAGGGCCACCGTGTGCTCTCGCACACGCCAAGACACAGAGCAGCCATAAAAATCTCTTTACCCACACCTGCCTGAGTGCTATGGACATCTGTAGCTACCTCTGCAGCTCTGAACAAGTCCATCCAGAAACTCAATCTCATTTTAAGAGAGCAGTGAATTCTACCTACTTCATTTTTGAAGTAAAACAGGAGAAGCAACAAAATCACATTTCACACAAAGCTCACCTTTGTTAGAGCAGCATCTGTTTTAAGTGACAGCACTTTCTGGATGTCCCGTACCAAACATATGTGGGATTCACTGGTGTTCAATGACTAGGAGGACAGGAACAAAACCAGTTAATATATTTGACACTCACACCTGTGATTCACTATGCTACCGAAAGATGAGAACAAACTGCAATGGTATCAATTAGAATGAACTTTCTTTTTACTCTAGAATAGCAGCTCCTTTGCATATATGCCTTTTTTTACCAGATCTCTCTACTCTCCAAGGAAGTTTACACAGGTAAACTGGAACAGTTTTAAAACCAGTTTCATTGGCCTAACTCAGCAACAGCTGAAATAGCAAGAAACAGTCAGCAATGATGTCAGCCTGTACTCCAACTGAAAAAATGGAAGCATACAAATCCCCTATCCAAACAGCTCTGGGGCAACAGTCACAGCTCCCAAAACAAGGGCAAGGAATATGTCTTGTATTGTTATACAATTTCAAAACAGTAAAAACAAAAACAATAAAACCAAAAACTTCTCCAACTGAAAGCAGTATGCAGTCCATATTACAGAATCCAAACCCTCTCTGGTAAGTTCTACATACCACTTTCTCTATGATGGGCTGTAAGGTGTTTCCATACACCAGCAGCAGAGACTGTTTGTCTGTGCAGAACGCAGCTGCTAAAATAGGGACTGGTTTCGGTGTGGAGTCCCCATCATTCCCAGGTGTTGCTATCTGGATAGTACAGTTTGATGTTAAGGGTTTTTTGCAATAACTGAGGGGAAAAAAAAAGAAATTAAAAAATTCCAAAATGTTTAGATTGAACACTTCAATATCTTATACATCTAAGTAACTTTTATTAGCAGGTCCTCAGCAAACTCAGCCGTTTTACCCCTTTTATGGATGGCTAAGATGAGGCACAGACACAAAAAATCTGGGTTAAAGCCACACTTAATACCAAAGTGAAACACAGCCCCCAACAAAATGAGTTCTCCAAAAATGTTTCCAGTAACCCAAGACAAAGCAGCAGCTGGAACCTGGTTCATGAGCATATGAAAGAGCTTAAAGGCAGCAGTGTAACAAAACTGAACTTTGCCTTACAGTAACCCCAGACCTTTCCCAAAGACACTCTCAAGATGAATCCCAACTTACCCATTCAAGATATGTTCAAACAAATGCAACTGCCCATCTCTGCACACAACTGCTAACTTCACAGGCTGAAAAAAGGCACAATATGAGAGTTTCATTAGATCGAAGAAAAACCCTCCTGGAAGTTCAGAACATCAAGAGACAGTTGTGGGGCTACAGTTTTACTTTTTTCAGTATTTAAGAGCATAGCACTGTATCTGTAAGGAAGATCAGACATAACAACTCAGGAACATTCAGTACAAGCGTTAGAAGATTAAAAAGGTAACTCACAACTGTACTTTATCCCCAGTAATATATCTTGAGTTAAACAGTTTGCACAGTAGCAGACACGTCTAGAGGCACAGGTCTGCAAAGGCACTGACACTGAATATTCTTAGAGGAAAGAAACTGAGATGACTCCTCTGAGAAACTCAGTGACAGGGGCACATTAGAGAATACTCTCCAATACATGCAGAAAGAGGGAACTGGAAACATTAGAAAAATATAGCATGAAATACTGCTTTGAGAAATGGAATTTAAAGGCAGCAGGAAAAAAATGTTTTAAATAATTACGGAAACAGTTTGTGAACATGTTTCACATTCACACATTTTTCACAAGGCAACTACTTCGAAAGACTTGTGCTCCTTAAAACTGAGAGACTTGGCAAATGCACACTGCTACTTTAACTCATTCAAGGCTAGCTAATTCCAAATGCAGTTACACTGCCAAAACCACTCAAAATCAGAAAAAAACAGGACCATACCCAAACCAGATTTTTAGAAATAATTTCTTTTGTGGTTTTTTTTGCTGCCATGTTCTAACAACCATTTTGATTACTAACTTGTTCTAAGTAGGAAACAACTGACATTTCCGCCATCATGAACAAAATTTCTGAAAAAACGCATTGAACTTGCACGTAGTAGCTTTGAAAAGGAGTATTTCAAGCTACCAGCTTTATAAATGCACCTGTAATAAATATCCTTACACCCAAGAATTTGCAATTAGATCTCATCTCTGCATAACAGAACCCAAATGCAAACCAAGCCTCTTTCTTTACACCCTTAAAAGGAAACTGATGCGATAAGTGAAAATTGTTGAACATATTTGGTTACAAACTATGGCTCCTACCTCTTCTTTGACTTCTGATACAGTCAGGTCAACAAAAGTTGGTTCATCTGTTACTGTGAAAGACATCACAGCATTCTTTTCTTTCCTATCTGATCTGATCTGCCTGGAAGACACAAAAAGTACACATTATTTACCACAGCACAAACCGCACCCTCTGCACCAGACAAGCATTACAAAGGATATAAATCCCTAGTAAATGTGGTGGTATCTACCATATCCAAAAGCACCACGCTGACATTTCAGTGTTCAGCTTAGAAAATGTTTGAATTTCCAAGAGCAAAGTAACTCCCAAATGAAACTGAGCAAGAAAACTCTGCATAAACCTTAAAATAAGTGCAAAGAACAAGGAAGTTTATCACACAGTATGTTCTGGCACATACTAATGATAAATGGCAACTGGAAGCATGCTCAGACACAGCCAAGGAAAATCTCGTCTTCACTCAACAATCAGTGAGTCGAAACCACCATTAAAGAGATCATCACAGCATTTTTCCAGAGTGCCTCTTCTGCTTTACCTCCTTTAATCACCATCACTTGATGAGTCTATGCTCGATACTGATCACAGTCACAAATTATGGAAAGCTTACATACCACACACTCAATAATCGGTCGTGTATAGCTCCAGACAAGAAATAAAGTCCTGTAATTCCATCAAAGGGTTTACTTTCATTCGTAGGTTTCACTGTGGTAAACGTTAGTGATGACACTGATGTAGCATGGCCTGTGAAATGCTAAGAGAAAAAACAGGATCTTTCCATGATTGTCGTAGGCAGTCATATGGCAAAAATTAAAACATTAGTTAACAAAGAACATTAGGAAAGATTCAAGCGTTACTAAGTCAACAAGGACAGCTCAGTAGTTTTTAACCAGTGATCAGTTTCCTTGCATTTCTGTATGTCAAGGAAGTTTTTTCTGACCTGCCAGATATTTATCAGCATTTTAAAAGTTAAATGGGGAATCAAAGGCAAATTGGCACTAAATCCATGCAAAAGAAATCACATCCACCTGTACTGCTGTTAACAGTCACAAAGCACTCCCCTCTGCCCCCCCAATTTTACACTTCAACCTTTTTAACTGAACTAGATTCACAGTTTCATTCTCAACTTCAACAATGGACACATGTGTGCTGAGACATTAAATCTGGGCAACACACCACCCCCAAGGGCCCCCCAAAAATTGATTCTTCAATCTACTTTTGCAAATAGTGCTTTTGGTCATTACAGAATGCAGACATACATGGTAGCTGCCATGTGCCAGCAAGCCCACAGTAACAGCACATGTGTACACACTCACCTGACAGCAAGTACCAGGAGATTCAGAGACTATCCCTGTCCTGTCTGCTAGCAGGCAAGAGAACACGGCAGCATTCACGGATCAGCTAAAGCATGGCCATTTGCTCAATGTCTGAGCCCTGCTCAGAGAACAATAAGGAGTTGCTCCTATGCCTTCCAACTGTTTCAACAGCAAAACTGATAATGCCACCAGTTACATGAAGTTCAGCAAGGAAACTCGAAGGCTTTGTGGAGGGACTCTTATTAAAACCCATGCCAGCAGTAACTGATACGGAGGTGAACTGAGCTATCCTGACAGAAGGGCATCAGACAGGGACCCAGTTAAAAAGAACAGCATCCATCTTTCTCCTACAGCCTTGAGAAAAGATGCTGGCAGCATGCCCAGAAACAAAAATTTAATGTCCTTATTCAATTCTCAGCAAGTTGAAACACAGTTTAGGGTACCATCACAGAAAAATGTCCAGCAATCCCAAAACTGCCAATTGTTTCCTCACACACATTGAAATTTCCAGATGTGGACAGGTAGTGTCACCAATAAAGAAGGGCATTTTTTTGCATCTAGTTAAAGAGAGGTACAGAAGTACTTACTCTGTAGACTTCTTTGGTCTCCAAGTCCCACAGTTTTATAGTTCTACCAGCTGACAGCAGCATTTTTCCATCTGGACTGATGCATAGACAGGTGACACTGCTATTGTCCCCTTTCCACTTACTAGAATTGGGATGGAGAGTTTTTGTACAAAAGGAGAAAGGTGCGGAAATAGAAAAAACAGTATTCATTAGGAAAATCTCAAAACCACCATGATGGAAAATTTAAGGCAAAATTCAAAAACCAGTAATTGAAGTAGTCAAAGAAGAAAGTCAAAGCTATTCTGCTTTTGCACTGCGCCTTCAAATTAGTTTACAAAAAAAACCAAAGCTCAAAAATATAAAGCCATTCAATACTGAACTGTTGAAAAAAAGCCCCCTACGTTTTAATACTTGCTTATTCTGTTCTGAATTCCTCTCAAAGTTTTCTACTTCTGAAAATAGGGCAAGAATAGCCATACCATTTTCAAGATGGTATGCACCATTTGGTGCATTTTCTCTATGCACCAAACCGTTCAGAAAGGCCTTCTCAACACTGAAATTCAGAGTTTCAAAGCCCATTCAGTTACTCGCCCTCCTCCCAAGTCTCTGAATGTCACTGATGATAATAAACTTCACCTTAATGGTCTATGGCTCAAAGCACTACTTAAAAATAGGAAAAAAAAAAAAAAGGAAAAAAAAAAAGATGCTGTCATAAAAAGCCTGAATGTGCTTTGAAGGAATATTGATACTATGCATGTCAGAGGACAAAATTGCAAGGAAAGCATTAACACAAACCCTTTACAGTTAGGAAGTAGCCTGCAACACACCACATCTTGCTTGTAAACAGCCTTTCTGGAAATACTTCCAAATTACTTTCACGTGCCCAAGCAACACCTCTCCTGTTTTCCAAAACAGAGATCATTTACTGAATCACTTTTGATACACGCTGAAAACTTTACAGCCCGCAAACCTGAAAAACAACACTGCACCTCAGAGAGAGTACGACAAGATTCTGTATTCTCTTCTGAAGACAAGGTCATGACTAGGAATTTCAAACATTTAATAATGTAAACCAAAAAGGTATTTTCAAATGTACTACAAAGACAAGTCTAAACTAGACTGCAGAATATAAAGCACAGGAATTTTTACAGGAAAGAGTTTTAAAAAGGATCTCATAAGGGATATTTCCAGAATGCCTCTAAGTAGTCAAGAGTATTTAAGACATGAAGAAGCTACAGAGAGACAAGAAGTCATCCAGAATGTTTCAGTCTACCTCTACTACAACACTTTGTCTTGCCTCTTCAGAGACTCTCTTCCCCAACAGCTTGCCCCTCTGCCAGAGGTTTCATGTGTGCTGCACACACAAGTGGCCCTGTGGAGTACGCCTACAGTAGTTAACAAAGTCAAACCTAAAGCCACATGGTTTCAATTCCCTTTCTAGCAGTCCATACCTCCATAGGAACATGTCTAGAAGCCTGCATAGCAAATTGAAGAAAATTTAATACCACTTCTCTACCCCAAGAGCAACCATCCGGATTTCTCTGTGGGTTACACAAATATTAATTTCCAGGTCCTGACAGGTGTTAAGGAATGAAAGCACTCTCACATGTACATCGGGTGTGAGCAATTATTGTGGATAATTTGTTCCTTCTGGTAGGTAAAATTTTAAGAGAACTGATTTCTTCTACTCTTTCCAACTTGAGTTACCTTAGGGATGACTTGTAACATCACCACAGAAAATTTTCAGGCGAAAACCATGATGTTACATTGCTCGTGTACTTTCAATCTGTACACTCTGGGAATGATTTTCCGTTGCCATCTTTAAAATGAAAGAACACGATGCCTCAAATGACATTTCATAACCACAGCCCCCACACTCCATGGTCCCTGGTATGAGACAGGGGCAGAGGGAAACATCCAAGAAGTATGTCAGTAAAAACTCTCACTTTTCCTGAGAAAGCAGCATGGCTGGGACCCATCTCCAGTATTTGTACATGAACACACATGCTATGGGATACACAAAGGGTGAATGACATGTCCATGGGCAGCTTCAGAGCTTTGATCTCGCTGGGCTCACAGAACAGTGGGATGCCTTGCAAGACAAGAACCTTTAGGAAGGCACTTCAGCAATGACATGCCAGGAAGGCAAAAGGAAGAGGGGTTTCTCCACAGTAAAGTGTAGCATGAATGCATGGAACTTTCCTTTGAAACAGGGAAAGGGACAGAATTTATATACGGACAGAAGGAGAATCCAGGAAACAACAAGGGAAGGTGATACAACAAATCCACCTGGAAACTATTCCCAGGCACTGAAAGGTCAAAAAAGTGTCTGGGCACACCCAGCATAGAATTACAAATGGCAAATCGTATCTAAACAACCTGACTGCCTTCTTAATGAGACAACTGCCTTGGCTGATGAGGAGAGACACGTTGAAGTTGACTTCAGCAATGCTTCTGACAAGGTCTCACACAGTATCCTTGCAGCCAAACTGGAAATATAGAGCCTGAATGATGGTCTCTAAGTAAGATCTGGCTGCATCACTGAGTTCAAGTAGTTGTGATCACTGGTATGAAGTCCGGGTGGCCAGTTACTGGTGTTACTGCCTAAGGACATCCCAATGCTGCTTAATATCCTCCGTAACTGCCCAGGTCTTCGTTAATGATCTCAAAACAGGACAGAATGCACACATAACTTCACACTCAATCCCAAATTAGGGAGAGCAGTTGATATCCTAGAGGACAGGGCTGCTACTCATGGGCATCTCAGCAGGCCTGAGAACAAGCAGGCTATCAGAATCTCAAAGCTTAAGAAGAAAATGTGAAGTCCTGCAGGTGAGATGGAAAAATTCCAGTAGAGGCTGGGGGTAGCTAGAAAGCAGCTTTGCAGGAAAGAGACTTGCAGCCCTCACAGTAAAGCTGAGAATGAGCAAGCAGGGAGTCCTTGTGGCAATGAGGTCAGCTGTGAATGATCTGCATTAGCCAGAGTGCTGCCAGCAGCTAAAGGAATGTGACTCCTCTGCCCTATGCAACTCTTGAAACTGCACCTGAGCACTACATTCGATGGGACAGTACAACAGAGTCACTGACATGGTGGAGTAAATCCAGTGGAGGGCCATGAAGGCACCTTAGGGACCAGGGCACATAACAGAAGAGGGAAAGGTGAGGGAACTGGGTGTGTTCAATTCTAATAGAGAAGGCTAGAGGGAGATTTTACAGCCATCTTCTGCTACTTTGCATAGGGTCTCAACATAATACAACCTAAGGATGCATCTCTCTCCTAGGGATACCAAAGAGGCTACTGATGATGGGCTGCCTGCAGTGCCCATGCCAACTTTAATAAAACCAAGGGCACTGCAATAATAACCCAACAGTGGGAAATGTCACAAAAATGAAACAATATCAAGAGAAGGATCAATGGGCCATTACATAGTAGGCTTTTATTGAAGAAATGTAATCAGCATTGTTAATAGAAATCTTTGTTTCTTCTTTCAAGTTTAAAAACAATTTGACTTTATTACGAAAGAAAATAAATGCCTACACCAGACATTTTGTTACTCTGCACGAAGCTCAATTTTGCTCAACAGAACTTTTAACAGTAGCAGCCTGCTCAGACAGCCAAGTGGAAGTGTCCCCACTGCACATCAGTAGCAAGCGAAACCAAGTGGGTTATCATCACAGCAAGGCCCTTTGAGCAAAAGCTGGGTGCATGTTGCAGGCTTTACTGGAAGGAGGTCTTCCAGTATCTGCTCAGGGACTTTTTTTCTAGAATTTAGATTTTTCAGCATTTAGTGGGACTTTCAGTCTTTCAGTCTCACTAAAAGTTAGCATGGGGGGATCCAAACCCCACTAAGAGGTTTCATCTAGCCCTTCCAATACATAAGGAAGGTACCCAACTATGACAATTATGCTTTCATCTCTTAATAAAACCACTTCCAATCTCAGAAAAATAATAGCCAACAGTCACTTCGTGGGCATGAAGCCTGGAAAGCAGAGCACAGCATTTCCAAAACCTGCAAGGGAGAAAACACACAAAAGGCAAGCATGAAAAAATTCAACCGAAAAGCAGCACTACTCACCACTTTACTTTGCAGGTCTGTGTGTTCCATTCCACAATGTGTTTGTCGTCTGAACAGCTATACAAGCAGCAGTTGTCTTGATGCCATCTCACACAGTTTACTCTACTGTCGTGACCACCATCCTACAAAAGGTAACAGAGGGTGAACTCACTGGAGTAGTCTTAATGACTGAGTGCTTCCTCCACCAAGAATGTGAACAAGGTGCTCTTTCGAGAGCTGAATTCCAATTATTGGTATCTTGAAGAGTGAGTGTGGTTTTAAAGAACATACATGTACAGTTATATAAATTAAAGATATTTCATATTTTGATACATACACATAAGTATGTATTTTGGCTTGGCTTATACGGCCTAGAGAAGAGGAGACATTGTCGACAGCTTCCTCTCATAAGGAAGCAGAGGGGCAGGCACTGATCTCTTCTGTCTGGTGGACTGTGACAGAACCAAAGGGAATGGGAAGAAGCTGTGTTGGGAGAGGGGGAGTTAGGGTGGATATTAGGAAAAAGTTCTTCACCCACAGGGCACAGGCTGCCCAAGGAAGTGGTCGCAGCCCCAAGCGGGCCAGAGTTCAGGAAGCATTTGGACCATGCCCTCAGGCACATGGTGTGATTCTGGGGGCTGTCCTGTGCAGGGCCATGTAGAAGCCTAAAAGATAGTCCAATGTATATGTCTCAAACACTGACAGCAAGATAGCCATGGAACCAACCCAGGATTGTTGGTAAAAACACACTGGGAAAGAAAAGGATGTGGCTGGAGGAGGGGGCCATGAGAAGGCAGGACAGCACTTTCCTGGTCCATCTGTGTTGTGGTTCCTGGTGATCAGCATAGCACAGCACAAGTGCAGGAATGGCTCAAGAAGTGGGCATGGACTGTTGACAAAAGGCACCCCCAGTAGGGGGGGATCAAGACCACTAAAGACCCCCAAAGCCCTCCGGCCCATTTCCAGAAAGGTCTAAAACAAACTGCACATGGTAACTAATTCACATAGAAAGTGAGAAACTTCGCTCCAGGATGGGCAGAATTTGTCTATAAAAAGATACCGCCACAAAGCCTGAGTGATGCCCCAGGACACTGGACATCCCATCAGCTGGCTTGATGCCGGAGCCAGGACTGGTGATTTTTCTTTATTTATTCCTTTTTTTCTCTCTCTCTTCTCTTTTACCTTACCCCTTATTGAAAACCCACCGCTGTGCATTTACAGTAGAAGACACCAATTTCCATGCCAAGTGTATAATTTACTAATACAGCTTTGTAGACTTTGTGGAACCTGTGACTTTTGTCATTCCTTTTTGACCACAGGCATCTACACACCTGCATGTTCCCTTCAGTTTCAGAGTGGGATGCCCCCAGAGAGGAGCTGGGCTTTGATGATCCCTTCCAAGTGAGGATATTCTATGTTTCTATGATTTTTCTAGCAGTTCAGTTTAATTTAAAAAAAAAAAAATTGTCCTGCCTGCTATTTTTATACACAGCCAAACAAGGCTAACAGTATGAAATCTGCTCGAAGGAAAGACTAGCCACAGGTGTCTTGCTGAAGTCATCTAAGTGCCTGCTTCCTTAAGGGCACTCAGAGGTGAGTAGCCTTCCCTTTCTATCAGCATTCAAGAGCAGACTATCATCAGATCAGAAGACCCTACAAGCAATATCACTTCTCTTAACAACTAAAATCTCTGCAGCTCCAAATATAACCTTGAATTATTTATGAAAATATTTAATGGAGTCTATCTGACTATTTGGATTGTAACAACCTGCTCAGATTACTCCCAAAGGTATTGCTGCAAATGAGCTTTGAGGAAGACAAACTACATTGCAGCAAGATATTCTGTTCAGTAAGGATAGCTAAAAGTAAGACCTCTTATTCTAACAGGAATAATCTTTTAATTCAACCTATATGTAAAAAACAAAGTATTCATAACATCTGCTGTCTTCTACAGAAAAAGAGTGTTTTTAAACCAACTACAACTACACTTTTCAAGCAGTTTTCCCATGTAACAGAGCTGATATTCATTAGCTACTGTCACTTGCACACATTCCAATTCTCAGAAATTATTGCTTTCTATAAATTCATGTATGTTTATCACCCTACCTACAACTTAAGAGTTTAGAAGCAAAAGTATACCCAAATATCTCAAAAGTCTTGCACAGCCATTCATATGTATTCATTTTGCTTGTTATGTAACCCACAACTAAAATGGAGGCACTCAGGAGCTTGGAAAGGCAAAATGAAGCCATTGTGTATCACTGAAAAAAGATCATGTGCTGAGAGAGCTCAAGAGGTTCCACAAGGGAGGTAAATTTACGGAAGAGCCCATCAGTGTGACACCTTCCCAAGCACTGATGAGTTCTGCCCTTCTCTCCCACAATGCCCTGCAGGAACTGAGGGTATGACAGCCCAGCCGAGGATTTAACTCTCCAGTGAGGCAATTCATCATTACTGTTATTTTTAATGTAAAGTAACAAATCCATGGACAGCGCGAAGATATTGCACTAACTTAGAAACCAAGATTTTTCAGCCAAAACTGACCGAAACTGTCAGTGTTTGGTAGTGTGTGATGAAGAGTGCATTACTTACTAGCTTGCTCTGTAATTCTCCTTTTACTGTGCTGTACAACAAAATGCTACCAACTGCTGTACCAATAGCCAGGATATCTAACTGCTTGTCCACTTCTCCAACTTCAGACTTCCGTTTTTTCCTCTGGGGGCCATCCTGGAAAATCAAGAGAGAGAAACCATGAAATAAATCAGTCTGACTGGCTAATCTCAGTGTTAAAGCAGAGGGAAGAAAAACCTTAAGAGAAATTTGAGACTCAGGCAGCCAGCACAAACTCTGCTAAGACACAAAATGAACACTGAAATGCACAGAAACTCATCCTGTACCTCCATGTACAAGGTAACAAACTTGCTATGAGTCACTTGGAAACACCTGGAGGAAACCATTTTGCAACCATATGCATGTGGGAAAAAACACTTTTAAGTTTTCACACCTTTAAGTTTTTCACAAAGTTCCTGTCCCAGAGGCAAAAGTAAAGATTAACATTCAGAATACTTCATCCACAAAACGGAAATGCTTGATCATGATCACTTTATTTTTTCTCAAAAGATAATCAAAAGAGTCTTGCAAATCTGAAGCATTCATAATGCTTCTTTAAAAAGAAAGTGCTACCCCATTCCACAGAGGAAAGTGACTTGGACTCAAAAGAAAGTGCTCTGCCCAAGTCCTGCTGTCTGCACCAGAGGTCCTCATATGATCAGGCAATTCATAAATCTTCACTCTCTTGCTCTGCCAGTGCTATAAGCCACTTCAAGGAGAGATTTCACATTGTCTCCCTTAACCAAGAACTTGAGAATGCTGATCACTGGGAAGGGGAGAAGGGATAAAACTGGTTCTTAAACGTGTGAAACTAAAATAAAGAGGGCAGAAGAAGCCATTACATTTATTCTCACTGGGTTAATCACTAATTGCACACACACAAATAAAAAAAGAAAATATAAAAACTGTTCAAGGACATGAAAAGAAAAAAAAATCACTAATGTTACTGATTAGGTTTTATATTGGACCTTGGTAAGTCTTCTTACATTCGTTACATCACAGCAAAGCATTCTCTCCAATTTAAAAATTACATACATCCTACTGCTTCCTGCACACAACAAATCTATTTACACTGACAAGCAGCCTGGAGAAGCCCAAGGAGACTGATAAAATGTAAGCAACCAGCTCTGTTCAAGCTCCACGTGGGGTAGCTAATCTGTTTTACAACAGACATGACACAGTGAACACAAATAATTTCTACTCAGGTCCAGAAATATAATGATAACAGGGATGTGGTAGATTTCACCACAACTAAGATAGAGAAATTTGATAGTGAAGGATAAATACTTTGGTTCTTTGAAGCAGGATTTTCTTTTCCTTCTGTGTTTAATGGAGATAACACATTCTGTTAAAAAGAAAAGTGTTTTGGTTTAGGCCAAGAAATACCAAAATGCCATAAAGATAACTTTTATATCAAAAGCAAACTCTTGAGAAAAGAGATTACACTAGGAATTTTTGCAAGTAGTTGTTTAGGCTTTATCTTTCGTGGGAAAGAAAAGTATTTACAAAATTCTAAAAAAAAGATGCTGAGAAACCATCAGAGTTGCAAAGCACAACTGAGTAAATCAAGCAGGTTTTAAGACCAGATATGATGAAACACCAAACCAGTATATTTCTGGCAGCAATGGCAACTAATTGAAACTGCTGTCTGACATGCAAAGACAAAGGCCACAGAGCAGAGGTGCAAGTACCATTTAACTAAATTTTTTTCACCCTCCATTTCAGTTTGCCATGGCAAATTTCCTTGGAACAACTCAAAGGCACAACAGAATTCCCACAAGTGCACAAGTATTTCCAAGGTCAAGAGAAAGCATGGGGCAGTGAAGGTTTCTCCAGGTTTTTTTTCCACGTGCATTTCTTTATTGACCACCCTTATCAGCACTATGAGTGGAGCACTTTGTCAGGAAGTTCTGCATGAAGAAATGCCAGTGGAAAATTCAGACACCTGTTAATGTTTGAGATTATCTGAAAAAAACACTAAGAACTTAAAAAAAAAAATCAATGAAACTTCTCTACCCTGCATTAGATTAGTACACAGAGAGACTAACAACTGCACTTAACATCCATGTAGGATTCACTTGTGGATCAAGGTCTTAAATAGAAGAGCACCCTGTTGTCACGGGCAGGACAGGGTAAGTATCAGTTTCCTTGTCATTTGAATTCTTTTTCACATTTATGGAAACTCAAGCTTATTTAGAAATCCTTCAACTTTGCCTCAAAAAGCACAATGTTTTAATTAGTAGAGATGGTTAAAAGAAGTTACATGAAAAGGAACTGTGCACACATTTTTTCGTAACGCTCTTCCTTGACTGGCTAAGCCACTCAGACTTTCCAAATGGAAATCTGCTGCTCACATGTGAAATAAAGCACTAAGAACACTGAAATGGGGAGAAATCGAAAGGTCTTGACAGTTTACAGCGACAGAGCAGTTGCAGATTGTTAGGAAGAAAGTGGAAGGTGTTTTGATGCTGGAGGTCCACTCTTGCCCAAGACACCACCCGGAGCAGGAGGTGATGAACACTGCACACAGGAAGCACTGACTGGAAGCACATGGGCAGGGAGCATCCCAGTAAAGCCACCCCTGCATCAGCAGTTCCAGAGCCTGCAGTTCAAAACGTGATTTCTAATACTTCCCTATAACACATGGCTGCTGTGAACATGGCAGCAGTCCAAAACATACTGAGTTCAAGTGTAAATTGGCCAAACACCATTTACAGCTATCTACTGGCAGAGTTCTACCCCTGAACCCCAGATACTAGAACTGCCTGGACAGATGTCAACTCTCCAGGAACAAAAAAAAAAAAAAAAAAAAAGAGACTAAATAACGTCAGAAAAAACACATCTAATACAATGGTTTTAGCAAAACTGCCACAGTTTTAGTTCTACAACTCAGTCTAAGGAAAAAAACATTTACTTATAAAGGTTTTACAGCACAATTATTCCAAGAAAGAGTATGTTTCCCAGCTCCACTTTTAAATGCACCAGCTCGCAAGCAGGGGACAGGATTCAAACTACTGGAATAACTAGAAAGCACTGACAGGTAGCTAAGTGCTGTCTGGTTAAGTCTGTTTTCATATAACCTTAAACCAGGTTAAATTCAAAGATCTGTGGGGCTCAAGAGTGTGTCCCTAGAAATGGTTATCTTAAAAAAAGTTTTAAAAGCCCCTCAGAAACCTCCTATGCTTGACTTACAGCACCTCAGTGTGTCAACTTTACTTTTATTCCACACAAGACAGACTAACCCCATTTCCACATGCCAGTTTCAGTGAATTTAAGAGCAAAGAACCTATACAGCTTTGCAACTAATGCACAGATCCTTTTTACTTCAAAGTTACATGACAAAGCAACAGGTTCAGGCCCATCTAAAACTGACTCTTTCTACCTCATTCTTTGCATGTCCCAGGAGTTTTCAAAGTTCAGGGACTAAGCTGCTCGACTGTGCTAAACAAGACAATATCGCCCTCCATTGGGTTGATAATCTGTATTTTAAGTATTTTGAAATAGCCTTAACAGCATTTCAGATACACTGAATTGCTGAAATACTGAAACACACTTCAGAAAGCACCCCGTACTTCTTATGACAAAGGGGGTGGATTCCACATACTTTATCCAAGTTTTGCATTCTTTTTTCCTCACGAAATTGCATATTTCGACTAAAGAATATGGCATTACTTCAACATAAAGAGGACAAAAAGGTACCCCAGTATATACCCCAGATGTTTTCAGGTTCAGTGTTCACCTGAAGAGAACTAAAACTTGATCAAGGTGGAGAACATCCGAGTGCTCCCAATGCATGCTGTGAATAAAACTACTGAATACCTTCCCGCAGGATTCCTGGACTCAGGAAGATGAATCACTGACAGTGCAGCAGCTTGCACGGGAGTGCTTCCAAGGGTAAGGAAGTGTGGAGAGATACTGCCTTTACTGGAAAGTGAGCTAAGCGGCCGCACAGCAGCCGACCTGCTCTGCAGCATCACCTTTTCAATTAAGGCAAGACATGCCGTCAAGTAACATACCTCGCTCCTTCAAGGAAGGCTTCTTCCACGCAGATAATACGAGAAACAAATAGTTTTACACAGTCAGTGCTTCCGCCGAAATTTTTGCTTCAAAGAGAACCCAAAACAAAACCTCCAGAACCGCTTTCCTCCGCCAACACGTGTAATTTACCTTGTGCAACACAATCCTTGGATGGTGAGGAGCGGCTCCCCCCGCGCCCCCCCCCTCTTGGGGCGCGACACACGTGGACATACCCCAAACCCCAGGACCACGGGGAGACGGGACGGGACGGTGCCCGATCCCCGCGGAGCCCACACGACCCTCACCCCCGCTCGCCGCGCCCCCGCTCCCCGGCCCGCCCGGCCACATGGCGCCCAGAGNGGGCGGCGCAGGCGCGCGGGGCGACGGTTTGGCCAGCGCGAGCTGCTCCCTCTCTTTTCCCGCCTCCGGCCGCTCCATGAGGGCCTGGCGCGCGCTGCGGCGGGCGGGCGCCCCCCCCCCCTC
>VZRR01000014.1:300454-321388 GCA_013398015.1 Oreocharis arfaki | reverse complement strand
CCCCCTCATCCTCCTCCTCATCCTCCTCATCCTCCTCCTCCTCATCTTCTTTTCCCGCTGATGGGAAGCCTCGGAGGCGGGCATGGGAGACCTCGCTGTCGCCGCTGGGGCGGGTGAGGCGGCTGCTGCCGCCCGAGGAAGCGGCGGCGGTGGCGAGGTGCGCGGCGGCGGCGCCGCCGCCTCAGGCTCCCCCTGAGGAGGAGAAGGAGGTGGAGGTGGTGGCGGCCGCCTCCTCCCGTCAAGCGCTGGTTGAGGCGGCGGGTCCGCGTCCCGGAGCTTTTCGCGCCGGGGAGCTGGCGCTGGCGGAGATGCGGAGGAAGCACAACACGACGCTGAAGCTGCTGTGCCGGCTGGCGGCGGAGGCGGTGCTGAGCAGCCCCAGCGGCGTCCTGCCCCACCGCGACATCATCGGGCAGCTGCCCGGGCAGGTGCTGCTCACGTCGGGTGGGGCGCGGCTGCTGCTGAGGCGGCCCTCGCTGGAGGAGTACGTGCTGCTCATGCCGCGGGGACCCACCATCGCCTACCCTAAGGTACTGGCTGGTGACTGGGAGGTCGCTGGCCGAGTCTCACCTTTAATGTTTCGCGAATAGCCACGTGCCGTGTTTTTTCTCGATCGCAGGATATAAGTGCTATATTAATGATGATGGATATCCACCCGGGAGACACCGTGTTGGAAACTGGCAGTGGGTCTGGTGCAATGAGCTTGTTCCTGTCAAGAGCAGGTGAGAACCTGGCTTTAGAAAACACAGGATTTATTTTTTTCCTTATCACAACTTGCTTTTCTTTTGTCCAGATACTTATGGTTCTCGTGGTCCTTACTGCTTAACTCATAAAAGCTAAATTGCAGTTCCCGTGTCGGTGGGTGTGTAGTTTGTTGACTTGAAAGAAAGTTGCATCAGCACAGGGACTGCAAACCTTTTTGACCGTGCTTAGAGGGCCGTAGTTTAAATAGTTATTGAAGGCCCCCCAGAAAGCCGAGTTTCAGCTATCGTTATCGTTGGCTTTTGCTTAACCATACTTGGCTCTCTCTCCAGTCTTTTGCTTTTCTCGGTTTGTTTTTTCCTCATCTTGATGCACCACATGAACAATCCGATTGCTGGGTATCAGTGACATGTGTATGAGGATACACATTGTTTATCATGTTACAGCCAGCCTGGTGTGACCAAGGTCTCTGTGCCCTGAAATATAAAGAGCCTTTGCACTCATGCATGCAAGCGAGGGTGAAACCACCCTTAAAACTCATCTTATCTATAGGTATCCAATTAGTGGACCAAATTTCAGAATAATCTGATTTATGGGCTCCTGGTAGAACAAATTCTGTAAGGAAAGGAAACAAAACTGTCACCATTGTTGGCAGTATTAAAGGACTTGGGAGGGTAAAGACAAGAACTTCATCACTGATCATCTTGATTGATAGAGCAGAAAAGCTCAAGTTGCATGTCCTGAAGACATGTTCAAAGTCAGTGTCTGAGGGCATCCCGCTGTCAAAGTAACTGTACCTGAGCTTCAGTGAAACTAGCATTTCTTTTTTTACTATATCCCAGTGTTCATTAAAGCCACCTTGTAGACTATGCTGTCTCTAAAATGCTTACAGTTTGATCTGCCTTTGTGGATTTGCTCCATATCCTCCAGCAATTCAAAATAGAACATTTCTGCTGCCACTTACAGCCAGCCAAGTGTCTGTGGGAGGTGATTTGAGGGCGACAAACTCAACAAAGAAGCTGCTCTTTTTGTTCAGGACCACTGAATAGCCTTAGAACTAGCTCTTACTCTCCTATGGAGCTGTGCTGGATACCTGCTGTCTCTTGGCATGTGCTCCAGGGTAACAATACAAGGCTTTTTAGAAGTGTGAGTTCTCTGAGGAAGTTCAGTATTCAGCAAGTGTGTTACCAGAGCCATCGATCCAACTGTGCTCTGGGGTCCCAGATCCAACTGCTGAGGAACTAGGAAAGGTACAAGATAGAGTGCTGACATCTGTTGGGAACTTAAAATTGGTGAGGGCATGTAAGCAGCAGCAAGGGGAATCTGGAGGGTCCTTTTC
Organism: Oreocharis arfaki; assembly: GCA_013398015.1. Classification (NCBI taxonomy): domain Eukaryota; kingdom Metazoa; phylum Chordata; class Aves; order Passeriformes; family Paramythiidae; genus Oreocharis; species Oreocharis arfaki. The sequence goes on along the minus strand of VZRR01000014.1, from coordinate 319,347 downwards.
CAAGATGTACAGAGCCATTTATTCTTCTTAGTCCTTGTTTTAGCTGCAACCCGCACCTGGCACACTGATCTGGTTGAAGATGCTTGTGGCAGTGATTAGCCATTAAACACTGCCCCAAGATCACACTCAGTTGCACCTGGTCTTGATATATTGGGTCCAAGTCTCAAGGTCAGCACTTGCACCTCTGCTCCCTCTCCCTCTTTCCGCCTCCTACTGCTATTCCTTGGTTTCTTCTGATCATCTTTCTGAAATAAACTAGTTTTTTGGGGTTTTTTAGTTCGATTTGGATTTTGGAGGTAGCACGGGATTACCCTCAAAGCAACCATTGCTGCTGTAGGAGCTGACAAAGCAGAAGATAAACATCAGCACTTTCCATTTAGAGAGAGGGAAAGTAAGAGTCGTTAGCTTTCCCCATCTTGCCCTACCTGCAGACCTGAAACAAAGAGATGGAATACCTGCTGCTGGCTAAGGCAAAAGGTAGCTCTTGCTAAATACAGCAACTGATTTTTCTGCCTTGGTCATTCAGTCTGCTGCGGCCATTTCATACGAGCGCACCTGAACTTGCTGATATTCCTCTCATTTTTCAGTCTTGTCCAACAGTTTTTTTTCTAATCACTTTAATTTAGTTGTAAATGGTCCAAGTTGGCAAAATGATTGGCATTACCAGGCTGTTAACCCTGTCCATGGGAAGAATGCAGTTGCTGTGTGCCACATCAGCTCTATTTTGAGGAGTGGGAAAAAGGTATGAAATTGCATTGCTATTTTCAAATGTATTGTATTTAAGTCGGCACCAAGTACAGACAGTTTTAGTCACAGCTGAACACACTGTGGTGCTGACACAGAAATAAATTGATTTGTTTTGCTGTTTCCTAATGGTGGCTGCTTTTGCCACTATTAAATACACACCAGTGATACCCAACAAGGAAAACAGCTGCTACATGGGTAAGTGCTGGAAGTCTAGTGGACACCTTACTAATGTCCACAGAATTATTTAATTTTCAAAATTCTCATTGATTTAACAGATTTCATTCATGTCTTCTCTTAATTATTATTCATTTTGTGTTTTCTTTTCCATTATTTCTTTAATAATTCCTAGAAACTAGTGACATGCATCAGGATAAAGTTAAGAGAGTGGTATTCGCCATGACTTTAAGATCTTTGAGAACTGGAAAAGATGATGTATGCAAACTTGAAATACTGTAGCTTCACAGTAATGAAGTTTTGCCCAGCTATTTCACCTTGTTGTCCTTATTTAAAAAACAGTTTCAAAAAGTAGGAATTACTTTGAATGAGCGGGGATAAGACTGACCCCCCAGTGTGAAGAATTTTACTTTTCTTATGTGTCTAAACTGATAACCTGAAGTAATAAAGAGTTGTCGCTGTGACTCTACAACTGCTTCAGGTGATCAAAGGCAGCATGCTGAAACCTTCCCTTTCTTAAAAGTTGGTTCTGGCCTTTGTCTGATGTAGGGTGAACTGGATCAAGAAGTGACTGTTGGGAAATCCATCTCTTCTTTTACTCAGTTATCTGAACGGATTTGCAGTGGGATCACATTGGTGAGGGAAGGAGCCTGGTGACTTCGAACTGAAATGGCTTAGAAAGGCACCTGACCCAGGGAGCTGCTGCTTCCTGAAAGCTACCTGCACCCATTCCAAATCAGCAAGGAGAGAGAAGTGAGCGGTGGGATAGGCTTGAGGAATTGCAGTAATACAAATATAGAATAATACAGTAGTGCACGCTCTGCTGGCTGCCTGGACAGGCTAGAAATGCTTCCTTTATGAGAAACATTCTACGCTGGACTCATGGTAAATTTCAGAATAGTAAATTTAGACTTAATAATTTATTACTGTTGCAGACAATAACAGGAAAATTACACAAACTTGTGTAAATCAAAGAGTACACTGGAAAACTTGTCTGTGGGGCTGAGATCAGTGAGCAGGTCTGGGGTTTTCTTAGCCTGTGGGCCGTGAGCACTGGTGCAGCGTTCTCCTCTGGTACCTCTGGTTGCTCTAGCAGAAGGATCAGGGGCCACACAGATGCTCAACTTGTCTTTTGCTCTAGGAGTGACTTGAGGAGAACATCTCAGGCACAGTCTGTACTACTATAACTACACTTTATTTCATCTGTGCATTGATGGATTTCTGTCTGTGAAAGAACTAACACCGCACTTTTTCTGCATACGTTTGTTTTAAATGTAAAGAAAACATGGATTGTCATTGATTGTTTCATATGTGATAATTTCCTTAAGTGGGGATGGAAAGGTGTACTTATGTTAAAGACTATGCTTTTTGCCTCTTTTTTGTTTGTTTTTCTCAAGTCTTTGTAACAGCAGTGTAAAGTGGCGAGTGGGGTGTCTTTTGTTTGTTTTCAGTTGGGCCCAAAGGACGTGTTCTAAGTTATGAAATCAGAGATGATCATCATAGTTTAGCTAAGAAGAATTACAGGCACTGGCGTTCTGCATGGGAAATAGGACACATGGACGAGTGGCCAGATAATGTGGAGTTCATTCTTAAAGACATTACAACAGCTGCTGCAGATATGAAATCTGTAACACTTGATGCAGTGAGTAGATCCAAACAATTCCCCTATTTGACACGTATCTTTTCTCCATAAATGAAAACCTCAAGTGCTCACACTCACAGCAGGATTCCCATATCTTGTGTAACATGAGAAATAACAATCAGGTCCTCATCAGTGAAAGAAACATTGTAATTTTTTTTGTCAGATACAAATATTTTCAAGGCTTCAGTTACAGGTCCCCAAATGAAAGAGTGATAAAGCTGTACTATAGAAATATTACAATTAATTACTGCTGTCTTGTAAGCAAAGACCAACTTACTTTCTTGTGTTTTTGAGAAACTGATATTTTTATAACTATGAGGTACATATTTCAAGCACTAAATTTCAGAAGAATACATAACCTTGTTAAAAATGTAACTATGTGACCACATTGCTATCAGCTATATAGAATGCAAAATGTAACTACCCCGTAACTTAAAGAATGCTATTGCTTGCTCTCCTGTCCTGCCTTTTTGTATCCAGATTTCCTAAAAGGAGACATGTTGGGGGAAACAGCTGGATGTTAACCACTCCTCCCTGTAAAGCAGACAAACTACTTAAAACTACTTACTTACTAAATGCTGTAAACAAAGAGCAATTTTTTAAATGGTCCAAGCGAAGAAATATAATACATAGCATAAAAATACCATTGCAAGAAACGTTTTTAGTAACAGTCCTGCAGGAAGGATCAGATATATCATATCCCATTGTTTTACAATCTGAATAGCTTCCTAGAAGATGGATAAATTGCCAAAGACAGAGGTTTTTTTTTTTAAATCTTGAAACAGATAGCAAGTTCAACATTGAGACTGTAATGTGGTCTTTTCATGCATTTGAAAAAACTTTTTTTTATCACATTTGACAAATAGGTATTCAAATGTGTTAGTAAATGTAGTCTTCTAAAAGTTTTTATTACTGGTAGGATTATGGGATTTAATTAATAGGAGTTTTAACTTCCTAGTAACCTACTTAGTTGGTCAAATGCTACTTGCTGTTTTAATTGAAATTCATTTGGAAGTAGAGAGGACTTCACTTTGTGCAAGTGTGCACCTCAGGTTTTGAGAGGCAGTAATAAAACTGTTGATGATTACATACTGCTGTTGGATGCATCTCTTTTCCATAACCTTTTTTTCCCCCAAGCATTGTAGTATGTTACATTGATAGATGTACATATTTTCCAGTAAACATTAATATGTCTTTCTCTTGCAGGTTGTTCTGGATATGCTGAACCCTCAGTGTGCTCTGCCTGTTGTACACCCAAGCCTGAAACAAGGTGGGGTGTGTGCTGTGTACTTAGCAAAGTAAGTGTTTACTTCTGGCACCTTTATTCAGGCATTACCTGGCCTTGGTACAAAACCAAGCATTTTCTGAAATACACATCCGGCATTAATGAAATGGTTAACAAAGTTGGGGTTTTTCCCCAGGTAAAAAAAAGGTTACTTTTCCCCAGGTAAAAAGGTTTTTCCATTTTTCTGGGAGTCGCACTTAGTATAAATTACACTTGGCCAAATCCTTTGGCGTCTACTTTGGGAGTGTTCTCATTCTGGTCAGTGAAGTTTGCATTTTATGACATCCTCAAAGTAACTGCACTGTTCTCCAACGCAAAAGTCAGGTTGCTCCTTTACCCTAAAACTGAAGGACTTGTGTAACCTCAAAGGTAAAGAATGTGCCAAAGTCAGTAGAACTGAGACTATGTGATTTGAGTTTTCAAAATACTACCTTATCCTTTGCATTTCTTCAAAAGCATCACACAGGTTATTGACCTTTTAGACAGAATACGGAGCTGCAAGCTTCCTTTCTTGTGTGAAAGGATAATTGAGGTAACTCACAGAAGCTGGTCGGTACTCCCTGCTAAAATCAAGCACTGCAAATCAAGCCAAATGGTGGAAACTCAAGAAAATATTGAAGAACCACCTCAAAATGAGTACAAAGAAATCCATATTCAGGATCAAGCAGTTCTTAAAGAAAGCAAATACAATGGTAAGAACTTTACTGCTGATGAGATACCCTATTACTGCACTTCATAATCCAGTGTAGGAAGAGGCAGTATTTTTTTCTAGGTCATCTGACAATAGGTGAGGTTTTGGACAGCCTAGACCTTGTCAGGTTTAAAAAAGACTATTAATTGTTGTTTAAGTTTAAATATCTTACTAAAAATCTGGGCGAAATAGAAAATAATTTGCAATCTGCAATAAAGAATAATTGCCCTTCTACTACTGTTTTCAAACTTGTGGTTTTTAATGAAATTCTGTTCTTTATACTCATCCTATAGCGGCTTTAGAGGACCCTGATGGACTTAACGATTCTTTAGGAGAAACGGTGCCAGTGTGCTCTGTTTTAAAATTACGCTGTTCTGGCAAATCCAAAAATTATGCCATATATATATTTATATGTCAGATGTAAATATATATACAGTATAGATCTGCAAAATGCATAGTAGAGCAAAGAGTTCTGAATATACTCATAGGTGGCAACAACAAAAGAAAACATGTCAGAGAAAAATATTCCATGCACATTGTCAACTCTAGTCTGCATGTAGGTCTTAAACTTGTGGGAAGGAAGTAAAAAAAAAAAAATGTCCTTCTCACAGAATCACTCTGTGATGCTGCTGAAGCAAACCACTCAGTGCCTTACATTGCCCGACCATCCCACTGGCAGGAAGCTCATTCAGGTGAGACACTTGGAAAATGTTTATCTTAAATGTTTTGTGGTATTTTTATTTTTAAAAAAAATACTGTTTGGGGGTTTTTTTGTACTAGTATGTCCCTATATCATGAAATCATAAAACTTATAATAATAAAATAATCATTGTATATTGAAATACTGAAGTAGTACCTTTTGTTTTTTAATTAGCATTCCTTACCAAGCTGAGAAAGTTTCGACCACTGCTTTCTTGATGCTGCTGCCTCCTTAGCTGCTAATTTGAACATTGTATCAGAATAAAATAAAACATTACAAAGTAGATGCTACATTTTGCGAGTTGTGTAACTTTTAAGTAATGACTTCTGATATCTACCTCACATCAAGTTTGAAACATCAATTACTACCCCAGTATGTAAAGCAGGAAATTTTAAGTGAATCATCACGTCTGGTGTTGTGGTGTAGCCCAGGTTGTTGTGCAAATCACAGTATCTGTTCCTGTCTTATCAGCTGTATTTCATTCTCCATTGCTTGTAAACCAATCCATGGATTTATCTTGGTTCGGGGTGCTGCATGGTTGCCTTTTGCTGGACAGGCTCTGACAGTCTACTAGAAATAATAAGAAAAAAAATTTAGTAAGAAAATAAGGGATCAAAGGCTGCCTTTTGAAATGAATACTTTGCTGGCTTCCAGCTGGTTACTATAGGTTTCTTTAAGAACAACATTCTTAAAGCATAACTGTAAGAGATACTGAAATTCACTGAATGTCTTCACTTGATAATTCACTTGTGCTTATTTCAAGATCAAAGCAGTTGTTGACAAGCACAGCTTTGGTTCCCTTCCAGCACTCATGCTGCAAGTTGCCTGGATATTTGTGAACTTCACTTTACAGAAAGTATTCTCAAACAGTTGGAGGAAACAGTTTTTTCTGGCCCTTGTCAGAGATGAGAAGCAAGATCTCTCAAGCAAAAACAAACTTAAAAATTAAGTCATTTTGGGTCTCACCTGAGCAAGTGGTGATGTTTAACACATTAAACTATTAAGTTATGTTTTGTAAACACCTGACTTGTTTTGTATCTCAGGGAGGATTCAAATGCCAAATTTTTCAAAGTTGAGGGGTATCTTGCGAATCAGAGTTGTACTAAAGCTGTCAAAAGTAGTAACAATCCTACTATAATAGTGAAATTTTGGATATTAGTGAGAACATATGCAAATAAAACATCCAGATGCAAATAAAACATACAGAGCTATAAATAACTACCCTTGTATTAGATAAGTATACTAGGAGCTCTGCACTGGTTAAGTACATGAGAGTATCTTTGCAGAGCTGAGGCCTTATACAGATGCCCCAGGAAGTTTACATCTCAAGTGTGCTTCACTTTCCATAATAATTTAATAATGTGCTTGCCCTATAACTGCCGTATGTAATGGAGGCCTCTAATGCAAAGGCTGAGGATGCTATTTTGAGTAGATTAATGGGCAGACATTCAATTACATAAACAATTTTCACATAAACTCTTGTTTTCTACTCATATACCAGTATTAATACAGTCTTGTATAAATTGTCAAGAAATGAGATGCAGTTGGAGGAAAATGAGAATTGTGATTTAACCTATGTCCAAACTCATGCCACACCTGGGCATCCTGCCCTTTCTCAAAACATGCTCTCAGCAAGAGCACTTTAACTCACTTAACACACACCAGTATTTTTATTGTTCCAGCCAATCATAAGCATTTAAAACAGGACTCTCAATTCCATTTATAATGCAAGAATATTAATAAATGCCCAAATAGACTGGAATGCAACCCAAAATCTACTGTAGTAGATGAAGGTAATATGAAGAGACTCAATGTAAAGCAGTTGGTACTTCCAGGAAGTCGAGATACAATATATGAAAACGAATCCATGAGAGTAAAAGCACAGTTCTGCCAGGGTAACTGCATGTGTAATAGGAGGGACAGAGCAGTCCCTGCAGCACTCTGAAGGGTACATACGGCCCCTTATATAAACTAACTGAAAATAATTTGCAATATTAAACCGTACCTTGGGCTTTATAAGAAGGAGAGTCGATGAACATTTTTTCAGTTGAAAAGGTGTCTTTTGATTTCTGGGATGAATGTAAATCCATCATCTCCAAAGTGTCCGTAGATGAGGAGGAAGATGATAATCCGAGTCGTACAAATCTGCCTTTCTTACCGCAGAGCAGGCAGTCTGTAGGGGTAGCACTGGGTCCTCGGGGCAGCTGGACTTCATCATCGTAACTCCTCAGAGCTCCACTGTGGTGCACAGAGCGCTCTCGCTGCCATATGTAGTGCGTTGGAGCAATAGCCATCACCTGTGGGGAACAGCAGTGGAATCAGGAAATGGAAAATAATGGGAAAACATACGGCTGAAAACGAGATCCAATTAGTGTATGGCAGGGAATTAACATAGCTGAAATGGGCATCATCTCTTATCTGTCTCATACTGTCCCACTACAAAGTTTGCTCCCTTCGGCAGCAGTAAGTAACCCTGATACCAGTCAGGTGTGGAAACATCTCGGCTTACAGCCCTGTATGTTCACAAGAGTCATCACAAACACCAGCTCATGCTTGGTATGTTGGACACAAGATGGTGTCTTTGGCCAGCTACTAAACATCAACCAACAGTGTTCATCATCACTGAAATAATGACAGTGGGAAGCTGAGGGGTATGCAAGGAGAAGCATCCTGCACTCGCCTTGTTCCTTGTTTCCCATAGCATCTAATCCCATCCCCAGAAAGGGCCTTTAGAGTAAATGAGATTTTCTTTTCCACCCTTTGGGAGTAAACATTATTTACTTAGAACATGACAAGGGCTTTTCCAGATACACATTTCACCTGAAAAGTGAGAAATATATTTTTTCCTTATAAACTGTAAAGCATACAAAATTATTTCTAAAGTGGATGAAGTGAAACAAATGAAGGTAGATTTTAAATAGAAAATACTTGCATAAAGCAGATTCTAGCCAATAGAAACTTATTTTTAACAGTACTGCATTATAAAATATTCTAGTTTACTTAAAAAACATGGTTTCAAACAATGTATTTTAAATGGAGAAGGAAAAAATATCATGGAGGATAAATGGGCCATTACTTTCTAGCAGCATCTTTTCTTTCCCATGGATTGTCTGTTTACTTTACGGAAGAAATTGTACAGAGCTAAATTGCTAGGTGGTGTTAATTGTTGTGATTTCAGCATCTACAATATTGAATCTACCTCCCTACCTCTTCACAGCAGCGTCTGCTTACAATAGCCCTGTAGTCAATTCTACTCCAGAGCTGATCTCTTAACTTTAGGAAATCAGGGAAGAGCTTTCTCCAGGCTTTGCCCAAAGCCCATGGGAAAATGTCATACTTTGCTTCTTCATTGTCTTCTTCAACTGTGTTTGCCAGATACCTTCAAATATATATATATATGTTTATGTTTGTAAATATTATTTATACTTAAACCACTATATTAGAATGATTTCTAACATAAAGTAACAGACATATTGCAGTGGTTCTTTTTTCTAGTATTGTGAGGAAAAAACACCAACAAAATACAGCCTTCTCTCTGGAATACAGTATTTTCTTAATTACTTCCATGTGCATCCTTTGGGTAAAAAACCTGAGCTTTTATAAAAATTGCTTTACCCTAGAGTTTCCTAAATCAGTAGATAAGCAAGAACTAACATATCCTGACATCTTGCTCCAAGCTGGCAAGAAGCCTTTGAACTAAAATGAACAGTTTCTCATTGATTCTTTAAATAAAGTTTAAAACTATCCCATGAAATCTTAACCTTTACATTTTTTACTTAATGGATTTTAGCTATTCTTGGAAAATTACATTGCTCACGTTAAATTAGGAGCAAACAACTAAATACGGTTCTACCTTCAGTTATAAATGAAAACCTTAAATGACTTTTTTTAATGTCTCTATTCCTCCCTTCCTTCACTATCTGTTACTTTTAGTTTTGGATTGTCTTCTCAGACAACAGGAGAATATTTACTTCCTCTAGATCCACCTGATACTAAATTCCTGTCAATCACACTTGAAAAAACAAAGACTTTTAGTCTCCTCCCCAGTTTCCTTGCTTGCTCCTGACCCCAGTATTCTCTCTAGTTCCAGTCTCACCAGACCCTTTGTCCACTTCTAATCCTTTCACTGTTCTGGCCTGGCTTTTCCCCCTTCAGTGGAGTCAAAGGGCTCCGTCCTCCATGCTCTGTGGATGTCACCCACAGTGACAGTAGAAGGAACAGCCACCTTTGCCCCTGCACTAGTGTGCAAATCAGAGCACCTGGGAAGCGTTGTTACCAAAAAAGATCCCCTGAGCACCATAACACTGTGAAAGACAATGCAGAACCCTCTGCAGGTATAGCCAAATACAGAGGGATTATGTAGGCCTGGTAAAGGTGGATTACTGAAAAAACCACTGTTTCAAAATATAGACATTTTGCAACTGTTCCAAAAAGTTCTCAGAAATTCTCTAGCAATGTTTTTACAGTTAATTTAAATCATGTTGACAGAAACTTTAATAAAAAGTTACTCCTGATGTGCCTATCATGATGAAATGTTCTGATACAAATGACTTAAAGGCTGGCAAAGATAGGAAATGGAGTCTTATAAGAGCACCTGTGACCCACCTATATGTTGCTGTGTATTGTCCTGCATATATTTCTTGTAATGCTTAAAAAAGCTCCCAGAGTCAGTTTGGTAAGGAGAATGCTACTCTGTGTATCACTACACCAATGCAAGCACCCCCTGTCTGCAGCTCAAGCTGGTTCCGTCGGAGGAAGAATGTTGAATTTGCACTAATTATGTATAGTATGTAGGTGATCTTAGAACCACAGAATGGTTTGGGTTGGAAGGGAGGTTTAAAGGCCACCTAGTTCCATTCCCCCGACATCCCTTAGGGATGCCACCCCCTAGATCAGGTTGTTTATATACTACCTCATCACATATCATAATTATCAATTTAATAGTGCAAAGTTTATCCTAATAAAACCAGATAATTTTAAAGTACTTACAGAGCCACAAAGAAATTGATTCTGGTATGCTCACTTGGTGTGAAGTTAGCTCTCTTGAAATAAACGAAAGTCATTGCCAAGAGATACTGTTTTAAAATGTAAAATGAAGTATCAATGTGTTATTTAGGCACAGTATTTCCTACACTGATGCAGACATTTATCTTGCACCAAGATATTTTCATCATTTTTAACAATGAGGAAAGCATGAATTAAGCTTCTTGAAACTTCCATGTGAACCCATTAGGAAAAAAATTATGTTCTGTATTTGCATTAAAATATCAAGTAATTAAGGGCAGATTTCTCACTCAATGTATGTTCTATTAACTAAGAAGGAAATACATTTACCTTGTCTGCAATTTCACAGCAACAGTCCATCCAAAGGAAGTCTTGGATTAGATCGTCATCTGTAACAAGAGAAAGCCGTAGCATTTCAAACACCAAAACTGTTTATGTTAGAAGGTATTTATAAGCAAATAACAGGTGGTCTTTCATTAAACCAAATAAAAGAAAAGCAGCTAGAGCTGCCAGTAGAGAACAGAGAAATTGAGGGCAGTAGGAAAGGGCAGGTGTGAATAAAACTTATGTGAGAAAACAAACTACCAGAAAGGCAAGGTGGGAAATCTGGTGACTGCGTTTCATCCATTCTCAGTAACAGCAAGCAAAAGTGAAAGATATTTCACTATTTTTTCTATTTGCGTAATTTCTTCCTGCATTACGTGCTTCCAGGCGATAGCACACAGTTATTTGAGAGGAACTACAGACTGCTGAGATCCTGCACCTTGATTACCTGACAGCCTTTATAGGGCAATACTTGCTTATTTTTGGTCAGTGCTCCATTGTCCATGACCATGTACCGTAATTACCACGAACTCTCTCTCATTCACTTCTGTATTTAAGGGTCAAATAAAAGCCAGCTGTAATCTTCCACTATTACTTAATGTCTTTGCTAAAGTAAATAAATACAAGACTTTATATGAAAGAGACACAAATAAAGAAGAGCTGCTCCAACTCCTCAGATCGTCTTCCCATTCCACTTCTCTCCCCAGAAGTTTGTTCCAACACTAAATAACATGTTAAAGAGACAAGGGGTCCTTTCTTTAAGCCTTGTGTAAAACAAGATGCACATTGTTTTACATGTATTTGTTGAAACATAAGAGAAAATAGGAAGGAAAATTATCATAAAATAAAAAGTAGCAAGCCACCTTGGTTTCATTTGTAATTTAAAATAGACACTTTTCATCAGTTTAGTAGCCCTTGTATTTTTAACTTAAGCATTAAATACTTATATACCAAAATAGAACAGCAAAATGTTTTGATAAAGAATTTCCATTAGTTTCGATATAAAAAACTCTCAAAATTACTGAGCTTAGAAAACATTCTGTTCAGTCAATGCATTCATATCTCACATTATTAACCTACCAAATAATTTAAAGAAAGCTGTCATTTCCTGACGCTGAATAACTAGACATGGTCCCTTTGGACATTTGTATTTCTGACTAGGAACCCCTTTCTCACAATTTTCTTGATGGTCTTTAAAAGCAGGTCGCTTTAGTCTAGTAAGTTTTTTTTGCTGATGTGATCTGGATGCACTCGATTTTACATGCACAGTGACAGTGGGAGGTGTCTGACACACCAGATTGTGTTTCATTTCGTTAAGCAAAGGTTCCTGTTAAAAAAAATAAGAAGAAATTAACTACAAAAATGGTCAGTTTGAGCACTAGTAAATTTCCTTTGTTCACATGAAACGTTTCAGTAGAGTTTGTATGTCAGGTGACAGAAAATTAATTTTATCAGCACTGATTAGCTAAGTCTTATGCCCTAAGACAGCCACATAGAGTTCTTTGATTTAGTTCTAATTTTATAAAGCTTTTCTTTTTTCCCCCGTAGAAAGAGCTTTTAATTTTTCTTTTTCCAGTCAACTTTGGAAAATGGGAAAAGAGCCTTTCCAGAAAGGTTGCTGTTTGCCAGGTGCTTGTAGCTCCACACACTTAGATCTACCAAAAAACTTCTGTTCTTCCCCTTCAATTTGTGATTGTGTCTTTTTTAAAGAGGAATATTAATGGAATTTACGCAGCAGAACTGTGATTGAACCATGTAACATTAAAATCAAGTCTTGAGTTCCTAATTGCCATTGGGAACTAAACTTACCCCTCAAGTTGGACATACCCTAAAGGCACAACCAAGGAAACGTACCTGTGGTGTTTGTAACCACAAAATTTGAAGAGATGCCAAGTGGAGAGTGAGGAAGGGCAATTTTTGGCGGGATCAAATGTATTTACGTCTTCAGTAGGTCTCTCCGCAAGGGGCTGTTTGAGGCTGGCTCACAGCAGCCTACCTGGCTCCCCAGCTCCTAGGTGGTTGCCGCACAAACACGAAAGGCCCCTCAGGCGCGGCTGTGATTTTGGCTCCCTGCGGCAAAGCCCAAAGCAGCCCGTGCCCGTGCCCGCCCCTTCCCGCCTCCCTCAGCGGCCTCCCCCTCACGCCTCCACACCGCGAGTGGCGTCTCTCACAGCCAATCAGCGTGCGCGTGGCAGCCGCTCCAGCCAATCGAGCGGCGAGGCGCTCTCTCCTCCCGCCCCTTCTGTTGCCGCCCAGCGCGCGGCAGCCAATGGGAGCGGGGCGCGGCGGGCGCCGGGAATGGCGGCGGCGTCGCCTCTCGCCCCTGTCCCCATCACGAGCCAGTCTCAGGCCTGGCTTGGGGCTCTCAGCTGCCCAACAGCGTTGCGAAACCTTCCTTCCTTGGCTTTTTACAGAGGGATGTAGTGACAGGATAAGGGGGAATGGATCAAACTTGAGAGTAGGCTTAGGTTAGATATTAGGCAGAAAATCTTTACTGTGGGGGTGGTGAGGGACTGGCACAGGTTTCCCAGAGAAGCTGTGGCTGCCCCATCCCTGGAAGTGTTCAGGGCCAGGTTCGACGGAGCTCTGAGTAACCTGGACTAGTGGGACGTGTCCCTCCCTGCCCATGGCCGGGATTGGAACGAGATCATCTTTAAGTTCCTTTCAAACCCAAACCATTCTATGATTCTATGATTAAAACATCTCCCCAGGATGATAAACATCTCCCCAGGAGACACAGGACGAAGGAGAAGGGATACCTGACTCTAAAGATTATTAAACACAGAGGTGCAGGATACCCTGCTGCTACCTTTCCACAGAGGTAATTAATGCAGGTAGTAGTATGCAATTAGTCTAAGGCAGTCTATTGAAATGTAATAACAAGAATGGAAAAAAATCCCTTTGCTAATAAGATTCAGTGTGAAATCTTACTGTTGCCTTTTCTTATAAGAGCTAAAGGTTTACCCTAGGAGGATGGCAAAACATACATCCATTTTCATTGTTTCCTCCTGTGCAGGTCAATTAAAGTGTAACTGGCCTCATTTGGTATGGTAATGAGAATTTACACCTTCCTCATCTTTTATTAATAATTTGCTAGATTATTTAGGTGCTCTGAGTTAGTGAACATGTTCAGGGAAAGACCACGCCAAGTTTCTGATCAGGGAGAGAGATAAAAACATACCAAGTAGTAAATGTACCAACAAAAACATCTCTGTAGGGAACAGGCTGAAATCAGGAAACCTGGCAGCAGGGTGGAGATAACACCAAATACACCAGCAGAGCAAAAGTCTGTTTCTTTGAGGTTCTTTCTTCTTGGACACATATTCACAATGAGTTGCCCTGCACTAATTGTTCTCTCTTTTTTTGCATATTACTTTTAATCTAAGGAATTCAAAGCACTCATCGATTAACTACTGTTCATTTGATAACTGTGAAAAACAGAGGAAGGGCAGGTTACAGAAACTTCCACACAACCATCTAAATCTTTAAGACCAGGAAAAAAAATTTCTTTTTTTTTCCCTATTGCAAAACATGAAGCAGCAATAATTGTGAATGCATGTTTCCTTATTCCTTACACCTTTACATCAATAAAAAGTGATTTACAATGTCGATCTTTACCCACACAGAGCATCCTGTAGGTTTCCCCCTTCTAAAATAATTTTTGAGCCGGTGGTTCTGCCACGAAATATTAAAAGATTTTTTTTTTCACTCAAAAATCTGTCATAAGTTATTGAACAGGTATTGTGACTCTTCCCCCAGTGTACTGTGCCCAGCCTGCCAGGACTCAGGTCTCTGCTGTGATTCAGACCTGTTGCATAACGATGGATCAGACTCTTGAGGAAACTGAACGTGTGAAAAAGAGCTGTGAGGATATCTGGAACTCTGCCTTTCTTTCCTTGCAGGACTCTGCAGCCTGAGGTAGGATTGAGATGGGGATGACTCAAGGATTCAACATGGAAACGTCATGGAAAAACATCAAGATAGAAAGGTTGATGCCTGAACCCAGTGACAATAAGGAAACAGAACTTTTCCTAAGTCCTCGGCATGAGATAGTGGAATTAACGGGTTCGCAACTTTGCTTTTTATTAACTACAATTTTCAGCAGGTTGTTGAACAATTCATCCAAGAATATCGGGAAGAATGTAGCTTTAGGACTTCCAAGTCGCTCGCTGGACATCAGGGAGCGCTGTTTCACCACCAGCGATTTGACCCGAGACAATGCAGCATTTGTCCGGCATAATACACGGGGTTTCATGTTGTACCTCTTTCCTAACCCTTCCTGTAGGTGAACATTAAATGGGTTTAGACACTCTTCGTCTTTATATGTAATCACAGTTTGAAATTAAATTTTTAATATACAAATTTATAAGTCATTTATATATATATTTTATATATATTTATATTTATATTTAAATATATATATTTTTATATATATATGTAAGATTTATATGTTTAAAATTATTAAGACCTGGGCTTGAAAGATCTGGGATTCTTACAAAATCTTACTTCTGAAAAAAAAAAAAAAGTATTCCATATATGCACTGGAACTCCATTACATGAGATATATAGTTACTTAACTATCCAGAATTTGGTTCAAAAAGGCAGCTGTAGAGCAGTTTATTTCCTTTAAATGGAAAGAGGACTTAAAATTTTTCAGTGAATGAGTTGTTTACAGATAGATTAAGAAGCATCACTGAAGAAAAACACAGGGATAGTATTTTAATGAATTACATGTAGGCTATACATACTTTTTTCCAGATTTTTATATTTTTGAGATGCCTTTGGCCTTTGATACCCTTTCCAGTGAACTTTTTTTTTTTGCCTAAGAAAGATAAAATACCATAGGCAAAACACCTGGCATTTCTTTTCAAACAAAGTCATGAAGAACCACCGTTGATTCTTTAAAGACAGATCATTATCCACAATCAAATATGTATTTTTCAGTTAGAGACTTTTCCTACTTCCTGCAGAGTGTGAAATAGGAAAAAAAGGTCTCTCTTCCCTGGGGAGATGACTGCTGACCCTGCTGGGGGAACCTGGCCTCTCGATCAAATACATTCTGAATGAAATGCTCATGCACTGAGAGCTTCATTCCTAAAGACCCATAGTGAAACTGAAACAAGCATCTAAAAAGCAAACTTTGGACAGGAGGTTAATTCTTTCAGAGTAAAGGGTGTAGCAAGTCACAGGAGTAAATTAAAGCTGAAGAGGAATAGATGACCCACCTGAACCCACATCTGTCACCAGAAACCTGTTTTATATGTGGGAAGAGAGAGTAAGGATTTAGATGAGTTGTGTGAAACAAATTATTAGGGCATCATGGTGCCTGGACTGGGACTAAGCGTAACAGACTGAACAAGGCTTACCAGTTTGCTACTGGGGGTAGTAAGCAAGGATACTGGAAAGGTGCCTTGCAGTTAAATCCTTGCTTTTGTTTGTCTGTTACAGTATGATTAAAATTAAAAATGGTTCAGTGTCACTTAAGTGTGTGTCACTGATGGATGAATGGGCAGGAAAATTGTTTCCAGCTTTGTTTACTGGAACTGAGCACACAGCAGTGTTTTCTAATATTTCTAAGTCCCAGAACAGCTGCAGTTGTTCGCAGGTACTGAGAAATTCAGGAGCTAGAAGGGAAAAAGTCATTTGGAAATAATGCCATGAACAAGAAATGTACTGGCTACACCAAGAGAGCAAATGGTAAAGGAAAGTGGAGGCCGCCAGCAAACGCAGTGCATGTTTAAACATGCTGCTCCTGCATGCTTCAAAACAGCCAAGCACTCTGCAGCAACAAATCTCCATAAAGTGCCTGGGATATAGGTTTGAACTTGTTCATTCCTACTGTAAATAGACTGATATATCCTGTATGAACTTAAGTAATTCAAAGCCGACAGGGGAAGCCTTTAAGATTTATTTTTAAGGATTGGCACCTGTGTGCTGGTTGTAAATGAAACAGTCGTCTTATCTGAAGAGTTCAAATTTCTCTGTAAAAATAAATAGATGAGGTAGACTACATTAGGTCTTCACCATCATGTCACGAAAGGTGAATGAGATCTCTCAACCTCACTAACTCAAAACTAGCCATGCGTATTTTACATTAAAGGGAAGGGAGATGATCTGCACTGTTTTCCTTTAAGTGCTTTGTGAACCTTCTGACGTCATCCACCATATTCTAACTTTTTTTTAGCCACTGAAGACTGCATTTTGGATTTGCAGGTATTTAATAACAATGGCTACTTGTTACCCAGTTGTGCCCATGCAGTTTCCTCATGCTGAATTGTGCAAAGAACCCTAATAAACAGGGCTCCTCTCTACCTCCATGGCCCTGGAGCCATTTGTTCCAGATGCCAAGAGAACCAGGCTTCCTGAGAGGCCAGTGCAGGAACAAGGAGCAGGTGTGTGACCGTGCCCAGGGCGCTGCCCGTGTCCTGTGCATGCACAGAGGGACTGGATTACCTACATTCATATGGGAAAATGGGAACTTTCCACCTTTTCCTTTACTCCTCTTTCCTCTCAGAAACAACTAACAAACCCCAGACTTCGAAAATCTTCCTGGTGAAAGCGTAGCTGAACAAAAAAGTTCCAAGAGTTTGACTAAAGAAATCATTTTTTATAAAATGGCATCAGCTAAAATGTGTTTTGTTCCATCTGACAAATAACACAAATGCTTTGCCTCACTGATGTAATGTGTATGTACACATTAAAACACTAAACTACAAAACATGTAAGGAACCTATTACCAAGGAAGTATATCTTATGTGATTGTCTACGGACATCAAAAGTAGAAAAACATTGATGCTTTCAAAATAGCATCCTAATTCTTTTCCTGAAGGTAAGTTTCCTAAACAATAGCTGTTTGAGTGGCTAAAGAATAGGTGGGAGCCTTCAAACTTTTAGCTAGCTGGCTTATGATTCTATAACAGGGCAAAATGAGTAAATTTCACCACATCTTTCTCATCTTGTTTTCCAGTTCCAAAGTTTACTGGTCACATAATTCAGATCACAAACTCTTTCAAACACAGTGTCTATTTATTCTGTGTTTTTATACTGTTGAACACAATTGAATCTTTGTCCATGACCACATCCCCTATAATATGAAACATTAGCGGTAATTAAGACAGGACAATTTTTCTGTTGTCAAGAGCCATATTTGCATGGCGTGGCATTCAAAAGATTCACCCCATGAAAGGATTAATCAAAAGTAGCGTAGCTATAATTTCTGAAGCAAGAGGAAATTGTTTTCATATGCAAATAATTTGGCTCCCATGCTCTCATACTGCCAAGAAAGGAGCAGCGTCAAGTTCAGTAGTGGGAAAGCAGAACTTCAAGGACTTTAGAGACTAAAACCAGACAAGTTCAAATTTACCGGGAAAAAGTCCAGGATTTACTTTCTTTAACTCACATCCAATGGTCCAGGCTCCACACAGTTAAATTAGAATTGCCACAGTTTGTTAAACATTGAATGCCCCTCCCAAGAAGCAATGGGGTCTATAATTACCCCACAACAGGTCAAAAAGCCTTCTTGTTTCTCCAAGTTCAGTAATCACAAGTTGTAAAAGTTCTCTCACTCAGAGGTTGAAGCAATAAAATGACTAGTACAAGGGCTGTAAATTAAAGTGCAAAGAGAAACAGATGAACTTTGGTAACAGCTATTGCTAACTGAAAAAATAAGGGGAACTCAGGATCTGTGAACGTAGTCACAACACAAAAGCAATTTATTTCAGCGAGGGACAGAAAAAGCAGAACACTAATGGTACGCCCACCTCTTTTAAACCCACTCTCTGCTGTCCTTTGTGTTCGTGTTCGTGGGATGAGATTTTTCTCCCCAGCTCATGGGTGTATTTATTCACCTTTGCTTGGGGTATGACTACGCACACAAATTAGAGTGAGGCAAGAGTGGGTGGGGATTTACAGCATGTTAGCTGCTCCCTGGAAACTGCCTGTGTGCATGCTGTGACCCTGTTTTCGTTGAGGAATACATGGCTTCTGCTCGCTGCCAGGTACAGCCGTGTCTGTGGGTTGTTACTGGGGGTTACTTGACAAACTGCAAATCCACACCCTCACTAGCCCCATAACAACCTGTACAAGTCCAGCACAAGCAAATTCAACGGCAGGTGTTATGACAGAAGTACTCAATGTGCCTTCTGATGACACCACACTGAGAGACAGGACAACTCTCTGTCTGTATAACCATCTGCTTCAGTCCTGCCTACAGCGCAGAGATGTTGTCGTGTGACAACGTTAAAAACTACTCAGGACTCTCTCAGTTTTCAACAAGCATTTTGACAAAGTTCCATCTGTATCTTCTTTCACAGAGAATGGCTAAAAG
>VZRR01000014.1:283606-300429 GCA_013398015.1 Oreocharis arfaki | reverse complement strand
GGGGGGGGGAAGTACCTTAGATGCCAAAACTGAAACTATTTTAATATAAACAGAGTTTCTTTTACTACAACTTGTGATCTCGTGTTTTTGTCTGAGCCCTTTCCAAACCCTACAAACCTGAGGGATTGGGCACAGTATGAAATTAGAAGGTTTGCCTCGTTGCTGTGCAGTAGTCTGGATGAGGAGTTATTACAGTTTTTACATCTAATGCTGTTTATTTTAAGCAGCTTTGAATGCTGACAATAGATGTTCTAAAAATGCTGTCAGTATTAGAGCCATGGAGATGCATTTTCAGGTAGGAAAAGATGAGGGTGACGAACCTGTTACTGGCCCCACCCTCTGGTGTTAAGACTAAGCCCTGGCAGAGAGGTGAGGATGCCACAACGTATCAGACAGGTTGGTTTCTATAATCCTCAGAGACACAAATAGAACATACATTAATTGCATGAGCATTTCTCTCCTGTGGCTACACCCTGTCTACTTTTATGAACCCCTGAACAGCCCTGTACCTCTTGGTAGCTACTCTTACTTTCAAAGGTCTCCAACCTGATAGGGACCCAAGCTGTGGGCTTCTGAAGCCATGGACAGCTTTGAGGGCTGCCACTGCCTCTGAACTAATTTCCATCTCCAGTGTGCATAACACACAAGCACTGTGTTACTATTAAAAAAAAAAGAAAAAAAAGTCATGATCTAGAAACAGGCCAAAAAGACCCAAACGAGTAAAATAATTCTTCTGCCTTTTTTTTTTACAGTGTTTGGAAGTAGTTAGACAGTCTAGCAGAAAGACACAACTGCTCATTTACTTTCTTACTGGCTCTGTACTTGACCACCTCCATATGGCCAAAAGATTTAAGTTCTCCAGGACTCCAAACGTTCTCATTATCCAAATCAGTGTAACAAGACTTACCTGTTTTCTGGTGGTTTTCAAACGGGCAGGAAAAATAAAATACACAGAAGCACCAGTTTTGTTAGTCCTTTGAACAGCAGCATGTGTTGATTTGTGACAACATGGAATCTTCAGGAACACATCGTGGACAAGGTACTGTACATAATTTCTCAACATTGCCCTCTTCCTACAGACCTTTCAAGGTTTCATTCTATGAATGAAAGATGATGAAGTCTGACAAAAAAGTTGAACACAAGCATTCTGAAGCTGTCCTAATAAAAAGCTCCTGAGCAAGTCTATAATATAATGACGTATGTAGCAATGTCTATTGTCCAAAATACCTGTTGGCACTTTCGAGCATCAGTGTTTCTGGCTGTTTCTATCTTTGTCAGCCTTAACCAGTTGATAGTCATCATGAATTTTCAAAAGTCCTTAATTTTGTTGGAAAAAGATTAATAAGACTATGTTTCACAACTTGGTATCATACATGACCCATTATCTAGGGATGAGACTTGGGTTATCTTCAGGAGGGTACACCCAAAACCAATCAGGTTTGCAGCCTCTGAAGAATCTCAGTTAGACCGAGATTGCCAAATACCCCAGTGGCATTGATCATGCTCTCTCCACGCATCTCTCTGATCTGCTGACCACAGTGCATGTCACAGCCCCACCTTGCATCGTTTCCTGATGCTTCAGGAGTGACTCATACATCCTTGCGACTTTCCCTGAAAGCAGATTCTGTCCCTTTGCTGTGCCTGGGGAGTTTCACAAAGCCCACTTACCTAATTTCTAGTGAAGACCTGGAAATGACCTAACGTCATATCCCAGTATCACACTAATTCTCACTGGCTTCAGAAAGAGCTGGATTTATCTCCTTGGATCTAATTCACAGTTCACTCAAGTCGACAGAAAATCGCTCACTGGAGTCAATGGCTCTTGAGTATTTTAGCGAACTAATACTTCTTCTCCAAACAGATCTGGATCAGATGTAAATTAGGGAGCAAAAGTTGAAAAATAGAGATCACATGAGTTTTCCTAATATAAGTTCACATACTTTGTGTATGTAGAGTTTGGTGACCAAAACTTTTTTTTATCTTTTTGGTATATAGTAGAGCCAGTAATGTGCTCGTAGCATTTAAATTATAATTTGTCTGAGCTGTAATTATGCTTTAATAAGAGCAAACCACAACTAGCCTACACGGCACTGCCTAATCAGCAGTCAGCTATTTGATAAGAGGAGGTATCTCCAACAGTTGATAAAATTATCCTGTTTATAACCAATATGCAAGGCTTTACCTTTAGAGCTGCGTGCTGAGGAAAGTTAACATAGAGGGCCATTGAATATGGTCACATATTTCAGCACAAAGAGGTGCAAGCACCACAAAAGCTACAAAAAAGACACTGCCTCCCAACCCCTCAGACACCAAGGTACTTGTGTAACAAACTTCAGCACTCAGGCTCTTGTATCTGTTTAGCCTCATGTCTGCTCTACTGGCTTTGATTCTACTGAGAAGCTGCCCTCCAAATAACCTGGATTAACACTGCTGTGAACGGTCCCTCATTTCCATTGCCTTGCTGGTGAATGACATCATGTAGAGCAACTCTCCTTCAAAAATACTGAGCAACGTTTAAACAATAATTTCTTCACATTTGGAAACCCGGTGAGACCATGGGTAGCAAGTTCCTCATTAGCCCCTGCAAACTGGAGCCAAATTAAATGCTGTACTACAAAAAGCAGCACGATGCACCTACGTTTGTAGCTGTGTTATCTTATGACTTTCTACAGGTGCTAACTCACATTTTACCATGTGTCACAACACAACAGCGCCAAAACACACTGTGAGAGGCTCTAGTCCACACAAATACCCTAAGACCATTCAACCTCTAGATACTAAACGTTATGGCTGTTTTTTCACAACAAAGATACCTGTGTGGTATTTGAAGGTGGTTGTAGAAGCAGGGCTACATTCAGTAGTAGCCACTCCAAGATTTCAAGACTGCTTGGATTTGCAAAACTAGGCACAGAGGTTTCCCTACACAGAACAAGGATCAGGAGAAGTAAGAGGACTGGCTGTACCGAGCCTGTTCTGTTCTTCTACACTTACGTATTAAAAAAATAAATAAAATAAAGGCAAAAGCCTATCATAAAATCTATTGGTCCTTATTATAAAGGCTTACGTAGGCCAGCTTAGCAATTCAATAATGACAAGATACTCTTCTCATCTTGAACAAAACAGTACTTTAACATGAAATAAGAGGTTTACAGTAAGGCAGGCATTTCTGAGCTTGTTGGTCCTACTCATCTTTCTGGAAAATGACATCACTTGACGAAAGCAATGTGAGAAGTCTGTATCTGAGACTTTAGTCTTCTCAAGTTTTCATATTGTTAGGTCAAGCTTTCGAGTCTTTGACAAGTGTACCAGAAGAATACACTTATCCATCAGAAACCACTCAAAACCACAAGAAGAATCAAGATAAATGCTGCAAACCTCTGATTCAGCCTGTACCAGGAGCAAATCGAAAGAGCAGTCCATTGTCTCGGGCCCATCTGAGACAGCAGCAGGGCACTGGAGACAAAAACAACCTACAAAACCAGGTACAACACAAACACAGCTGTGCATAGAGACAAAACCACTAAGATGCTTCACTGGCAATTTTGCTTCAAACATGCAAAGTTTTCAGTTTCACATACTGAGGTCTGCATGTGCAAAAGCTGAAACTTGTTTTTATTGTACAGTGAACTGGTAAGAAGAAGCTTCAAATCTTTGGGCAGGATGTCATTCTGGTTTTATCCTGTACTAAAATAACTTGTTTTTCTGGGGTGCTAATCTATCTTTTAGAACGATCTATGCATATTTTTTTAACTGAATTAATAAACTCAAGGTTCATAAAGCATTTACTGGGTACCAGACCTATCTTTTGTCTTCCATTTTGGCATTGCTTTTACACTTTGGAAAGCCATCTTAAAAGCCTGCAGCCGGCTTTCCCGTGTTTCCTCCTGGGCAACCTGGCAGGGCTCAGGCACTACCTCCCATTTTGTAGGTTCCCACAAAGCTGCGCTGCTCAGAGACAAAGCACTCAGGACTACTTTTTCCTGAGGGAGGAAATGAGGATACTGCAGCACCAGGAACAAATCTTCAGAGCAACCTTGAGGTAGAGGCATCTACTATGTATTCTAGGAAAGCCTCAAAACCGAAAAAAACCCCACACAGCCAGTAAAGATCCTTATGAAAGAGTCCATTCTATGCAGATAAGCATTCTGTTTTTTAATTTACTGAGGAATTATCGGACTTTATGTCAAACACGGAGCAGTTCACACGGCACTCCTGGCTGCGAACAAAGCTCACGATAAAGTGCGAGTATTCCCTGCTTGCTCTCAGCTCGCCGAGACGGGAGTGGAAACACCTCCCGCCTGTGCCGAGGGAAGAGCCTGGGGCCACGGGGCCAGGCCAGGGACCTGGGACCGCCCCGGGGCTCCGAAGGTCAGCGGCGGCCGCGGGTAGTCCCGAACTGGGAGGGACCCGGGCTCTGCTCCCCCTGCCCATGTGTCACAGGGCAAACACACGGCAAACACACCCAGGAGCTCCCGGTGATGACTAACACTTTCCCCTCGACGGCGGGGGCGGCTGTCCCCCGGCCCCCCGCGACGGCCCCAGCCCGCCGCCCCTCCGTCCGGGCGAGGTGGTTTCTTAGCCGGGGTGGTTTCACGGCCCCGGTAAAAAGCGGGTACGGCCGCACCTCGGGACGCCCCTCGCAGCGCCGCTGCCCCTCCCCGTTCCACAGGAGAGGGGCGATCGGGGCCGGGCCGGGAGCGGGTCCCGCCCTGCCCCATCCAGTTTCGCCCAGGTGCGGGGGGAGGAGGGAGCGGCGGTGGTTTAAGAGCGCGCCCGGCGGGCCTGGGGGAGGAGCCGGTGCCGCCGCCGCCGCCGCTCCCCCCGCGCGTCCCAGGTGTAACCGGAGCCGGGAGGGCGCGGCGCAGCCACCACCACCTGCGGAACCTGTCGGGCGGCTCACACCGCTCCGCCGCCGCTGCCGCGCTCGCACCGCTCCCTCTCCCTCTCCGCCCGCGTCCCCGAGGACTTTCCCCCGGCCTCTCCGCGCCCCGCCGCCCGCCCCAGCCATGAAGCCGCTCTGCGGGGCTGCGCTCCTGCTGTTGCTGCTCTACGCCGCCGCCACTACTGCCCAGCAGACCTGTGAGTGCCCGCACCCCTCTGTCCGCCCCGCGCCCCGCTCCTGAGCGAGCTCCCCCGCCCCGGGACCCCCTCCCGCTCTCCTTTGGGTGCCCAAATGGCGACACCATCCCGCCCCCTTCGCCGGGGGCGCGCAGAGGGCAGGAGCGCCCGGCCCCAGGAGCGCCTTTTTGTCCGCGCCCCGAGGGGAGCCCCGGCGCTCGGGAAGGGAGGGCGGGCGGCCGGGGGGGAAGCGGGGGGTGCGGGCACGCCACGCCCGGCCGGTGAGGGGTGGCTTTGTCCGTCGTGCCCGGCGGCGGAGCGCGGGTGGCGGTGCCCCTCCGTGCCCGGCTCCCTGCCCGCGGTACCCTGCTCACGGCCGCGCTTCTCTTGCAGCGTGTGTCTGCGAGAAGAACAAGCGTGTCACCAACTGCAGGGTGGAAAACAGCCGCTGCCGCTGCGACGCCATCGGCTCCGGCGTCACCGTGGACTGCAGCACCCGTGAGTAAAAGGGCACGGCCGGGCGGGTGGCACCGAAACGCGCCCGCAGAGCGCTGGGGAGTATATGAGAATGGCCGCTGAGTTCCGAGTAAATAATGGAGGCAAGGAGGAAGTTCTTATTCCTGGTCTTCCAGCTCAACTGGTGTTGGACGGATAAACTTTTAGGGTTTCTCTGCTTGTACTGATGTAGGCTCTCCCCTCCTCCTCAATATTTGTCCTCCAGTGGCAAGAATTTCTTGAAGATGAATATCTGGCTTCCTTGCAGGCACATATCCTCATTTCCCCTACAAATCTAGAGGGGAAAGAGCCTTGTGACAAGACCTTACTCTGGGTTCGAGCTCAGCTAAACTGTGAGCAAGCCTCTAGCTGTGAGAAATGGAAGCTGGAAGTCCCAAGGCTGGACTTGTTAGGCCTTTGCTTTGAGAGGCTGACGTACCCCAGTTGTATTGATTTTGTGCACCACCTACACGTTAGACGTCTGCTCTTCCATGTAATGGCTTCAAATCTGGTTGCTGCTGATGTAACCTTGTGTTTCTCGGGACTCAGAGCTCTGTTTTGGACATGCGTGGTCTGATGCTGCATAACATGACTTTCTGGTTATTTTTAGTGACTTCAAAATGCCTCTTGATGAAAGCAGAAGTGATGGGCTCAAAATCGGGTCGTCGTGAGAAACCAAAAGATGCGTTTGAAGACACCGATGGCCTCTATGATCCTGAGTGTGAAAACAGTGGTGCTTTCAAGGCGAAGCAGTGCAATGGAACCACCTGTTGGTGTGTGAATACAGCTGGAGTTAGAAGAACTGACAAACATGATGCAGACTTGAAGTGCAATCAATTAGTCAGAACAATGTAAGTCTTTCAACAGGGTGTGCTGTGACGTGAAAACATTCCTGTATGAGGCTCTGCCTTGTGTGAGTGATGCACCGGGGATGAATGAAGATGGAGCAATCAGCACTTGGTTACTGCTGGGTCTTTTTCTTCAGCAGCAAGGAGATATTGAAGGGGTTTGGAAGAGACTTTGCTTGCTTTGTTTTTGTCTCACCGTTCTGGTTTTTTTAGCCTGGGGTTAGATATTTTCAGTATGTTTTATATGCATGTACTTCAAGAATATTCATTGTACTTTAGGTGGATCATCATTGAAATGAAACATGCTGAGAGAAATGCTCCTCTGAATGCTGAATCTTTAAAGAAGTAAGTGATGATAGTGATGTATCATGGTAGTGACTGCGTGTCCTACTAGATATCTAGTGTATTTCTAAACAGTTGCTTTAAAGCATTTTCAGACCTGTGAACTCATTTGTAAGACATCTTAGAAGTGAGCTGCAGATCCTTCATAGAATGCTTTAATTTGTATTGGAAACAAATTAACTGCTAAAGAGATTCCCTTCCGTTTAGAATTGATTGCTTCTTTTTTCCCCCCTCAAATCAATATACTAAAAGAAATGGAAGGTAGTAAGTGAAACTGTTCAGAAAGTAAACTGACAAAAATGGCAGAAGGACTACATAGAAGCAGCAGGAAGAAAACAAAAGTTTAGCTTGTTTTGTTTTGTTAAAACAAAACCCTACTTGTAGCCATTAGATCACCTCCTTTCCAGAACAGTAGCTGCTGCCCTCTAGCTCTTCTTAATTCTTCAAACTGGCAAAACTCTTTTGTCTAACACAGGTGCTTGTTTTTCACTAAGAGCGTCTTCACTGTTAGGAGTTAATTGAACTCTAGTATGAAGAGAGTGCACTGGGTTTGGTTTGGGCAGAGTTAATTTTCTTGGCAGCAGTTGCTGTGGTGCTGTGTTTTAGACCAGTGCCCTAAATGGTGTTGATAAATCCACCAGGGTTTAGGCTGCTGCCGAACAGCACTTATGTAATGTCAAGGCCTTCTCAGACTGTCACTCTGCTGCCCCAGTGAATAGGTTGGGGATGGGCAAGAGGCTGGGAAGGGGCCAGGGCTGACCTGAATTGACTGAACAGATAGCCCATATTGTATAATGCCATGTTCAGCAATTAATCTGGGGGAAAGTCTTTTTCCAAAGTAGCCATTGCTCAGAGGTTGGCTGGACATTGATCTGTCAGTGATGACTGACTGTTTACATCATTTGAGGTTTTATATTTCCCTCACCCAGCCCTTTCACTTACCAGACTGTCTTTATTTTAGCTGATGAGGGTTGTTTTGGTTTGGTTTTTTTCCCTTGCTTTTTTACCCTTCTGATTCTTTTCCCAATCCTACCTAGGGGGAAGTGAGTGAGAAACTAGGTGAGGGTTTAGCTGCTAGCTGAGGTCCACCTACCACAGGCACTGCAGAAGAGAACAATTACACTGGTCTTCTCTACTTCTGAAGTTATATGTGTGACATAGTACTGTTTTTACAGCCATGGCTTTCATATCCTGACAGGTTTTTCACGGATACCATTACCAGTCGTTACCAGCTGGATGGTCGCTATATAAGCAGTGTTCTGGTAAGAGGCACATAATGTTTAGTAAGGTGTCAGAACTTGATTGTGTTGTAACTCTGAAAGCTCTTACTTGACTAATGCAGCACAGCATGACTTTTAGTAGAAGCTCTCAACATAGTGACACTCACTGAGCAGTTAGCAAATAGTTGTATCTGAACAGAAATGCTGAGAAACTACACTGCTCTCCTTAGTCTGTAGATTACTTCTTTGCTTCACTTAAAGTGGAATTTGAATCCTACTGTAAAGTGTTGGCTTGAGTTCAAGAACCATAAACTTGATCCAGGATGTAAGTTCACAAACTGCTGGATCATAATGTTTTGGTGAATATTTGATAGCTGGATTTAAACTATACCTCCTTCTCAGTACCACACTATATATATATATATATATATTTTTTTTTTTCAGTATGAAAACCCTTACATTACTATCGATTTGAAGCAAAATGCCTCAGACAAATCGTTCGGAGATGTGGATATAGCTGATGTGGCCTACTACTTTGAAAAGGATGTAAGTGTGTCACGGGTGAAGTCTGCCAGAGGCTGGGGGTGTGTATTGCACTGCATTCGGGAGTCTGCCTGTGTGCTGGCTAGAGCAAGGTGAATTATTCCTGGGATGAGATAAATACCTACTACAACGTGAACTAGCAAGCCTTTCTTTTCCTGTCTGTTTTAGGTAAAAGGTCAATCCATCTTTCATAATAATCCCGGGCTAAATGTCAGCATTGACAATGAAGAGGTGAAGCTTGAGAAGACAGTGGTCTACTACGTTGACGAAATTGCACCCGAGTTTTCCATGAAGTCTCTGACTCCTGGCCTTATTGCTGTCATTGTAGTGGTAGTAATAGCGATAGTGGCTGCAATTGTTGTTCTGGTAAGTTCTAACAAGGCTGCCAAGCACAACGGTACCAGTACAATTAACACACGTCTTTGTACTCTGATGGAAAGTTTTCTGTTGTAAATTGGCTTGCTTCTTCAGACTTGGGAGGTGGGAACTTGGTGATGGGCATACTGTCCCTGTTTCAGGTTACACCTGAAGGGCGTCACCCGGAAAACAAGTGCTGAGAACAATTCATAGGGGTGAACAAAGTACTTCCTGGTTTAAAGTAGTTGGCAGTGACAGACAACCTCGTTTGTACCTCACTTTGGAAGGATAGGGAAAGGACAGCTTCAAGTTATGTGTTTTTGAAGTCAAAACCAGATGAAGTTACTTGTTTATCAAGACTTTAAAAAATTGCATCCTTCTCTTACAGGTCCTCACAAGGAGGAGGAAAGGGAAGTACGTGAAAGCTGAGGTAATTAATTTCGGTTTATGGTGCATATGTGGGGAAGAGGGTGACCAGAATCTAGAAACTCCTAAGTTTGTTGTAGATTAAAATGTTGTTTTGAGTGCTTCAGATGTGTTTAAGGAGACTGAAAGTATTTAAATTCTGTAGCTAGTTCTCGCCTCTCTGCAGTTCTGCACTAGTTTCAAAGGCAACTGATGATCTGCTGCTTTTCCCAGGGCTGAGGGCGTGGGGTTCAGTTTTACTGAAAGTTCTGTTTTACATATGTATAGCAAAGGGCTGTGCAATCCACAGGAAGTGCTGATAGTCTTGTTCTGTGATTAAGTCCTTTACTGAGGTATGTGCACGGATCTTGCAGTTTCCATTGAAGACCTGCTTTCCAATGGAATAGTAAATGGTGCTTCACACCAGCTGTGGAGCCTTTTGTAAAGGAATCCAAACAATGTTGTAGCTAAATAGTGCATTTTTTCTTTTTGATCTGGTAGTTTTGGCGTGGTCGATTCTGTTAGAGTCAGCCCACAGTGAAAATGTGGGCTGTTAAATCCCAAGGATTTATTGAGTCTTAAAGTTTAGAAGTAGCACAAATGTTGATCTCCCTCTGCCTCTTCCCCTCCAGGTGAAGGAAATGAACGAAATGCATAGAGGACTGAATGCTTAACTAAATCAACTGAAGACAAGTCAAATTCAAGCAAAGAAGACAACAAAAACATTGGAGGCGTGAATCTTAACTCTTAAAAGTTTCCTCCTGAAAGGGAGGCAACTGTGCTCACTTAATGATTGTTAAAACTCTTAACAACCAAGACTCGTAACCATTCAGCTACTTTTACTATTTGTTAAGAGTTAAATGCCCCCTCTTACTCAAGTAAAACTTAACTATTGCTCCCTGATTTTATTTTTTTTTATGATGATGAAACGAGTTGACAACTGCTGTTACTAGGGTTTTGGAGCATACATGCTTAAATTGTTATTTTACCCTTGTGGGAGTTTTAGTCAAAATAATGACTTTGTAGCCATGTTGTAACGAGACTGTCTCCTGTATAAGTGAACATGACGTTTTTATGGCAGTTTGTACATATTTGAAGTTGCTGTAACTTTTTTATGACTTGAATTAATAAAACTTTAAAACAGGCTTCTAATTCTTCCATGGTGAAATGATAATGTGCTAAGTTATCATGCTTACAGATTTGTAGTTTGATTCCCTAGAGCAAGAAACCTCAGCATAGTTGAAAAGATTCTATAACTCCAATTAGCAGTTTTTATTACCCATCTAGTATCTCAAGAGCATGATTTTTCTTGAAGCTGTGAAAAGTATGCAACAAGAGTGAAATGATAATATATGGATTGCTGTATAAAAAAATCAACAGGCCGAGAATGTAGTCATTTCAGGAATGCATAGCCTGCTCTTTCCAATGCTTTGTAAGTATTTAAAATAAAATAAGCCTTTAATTTAGGACATCTCTGGTGCTGGGTTGGGGGTGGGCAGGTCTGGCATCTGATGGTGGAGCTTAGGAAGAGCAATTTACTCTGTTACTGTGATTTTTGTCTGTGGCAAAGCTGTTGCACAGCAAGGAGCTGTTCCTGCTGTTATTCCTGTTCTCAGCCATCGATGCTGACCAGACTTCCACAGGCTCTCTGCCTCCCAGAGCCTTCCTTGGATACAAGAGCATGCTATGGCTGTCAGTAACCTGTGCTGTGGATGTTGGCTAGCAATCCCTCCAGCATATCTGATTTATAAAGGAAATGCTGTAATTCCTGTTGCCAAAGAAATAATGAGATGCAAGATAAGGAACTGAATGACAAACCTTTTTACTAATGTGGTGTGTGTTTTGACCCACCCTGGCTAAAACAGGAAAAGTAGGATAAACTCCTGAGAGGATATTCTACGTACTGTTCATGAAATTAAATGTGAAGCATGCCCCATCAGTGTGCCTGCTTGATATAACAGGGAAGTTGCTGGACTGTGATGCTGTTACCTCCACTGTCACAGCTCACCAGTGTCCCTTCTCCCTTTCTACAGCGTGGTATGTCACACGCATGCATTGCTGTGTTGGACATCGCACAAAAATCCTGAAGTAGGGAATTTACTGGAATGTTTTGCTGCCTTTTCAGGCACCTTTGTCAGTGATAACTTCTGCAGGGCAAGCTCTCCCTCTGCTGATCTGTGCCATTCCCTTTCTCCCCAGGTCTGCGGATGATCTGCTGAGGTGTGATGAATTTTGTACAATTCTGTAAGCTGTTAACCAAATAAAGCCAAGTTTTCAGTAAGCTGGTCTTGTGCTGAGTTGTGAGTATTATTGTCTTCCCCAATGCTTCAGTCTCCATCTCCTCTACTTCCTTAAATTAATGCAGCATGGTGTCCTTGCCTTTTCTTTCTTCTCTCCAATATTCTAATGCCATTGTTTTTCTCTCCTCCTCCTTCCCTCCCTATTTCACACCACGTTTTTGGCCTCCTTTTTGGAAAGAGGTGCTGTGTGCTGTGGCTGGGCTGCAGCTGCACGTGTGCAGACTTGACTGGACTGGCTGGTACGTAGCTGCTGTGTGGCCTGGACCTTGTCCCAATCGGTTTGTTTGAACATCATCTTCTCCCTGCTTTTCCCACAGTACAGGGAGGCATTTAGAGACTTCTCAATTTTTGTTTTACTTAGTGGAGCTTTTTGTGTTGGATATGCAGCTTCGCGCTGTATTGTGGTCTTTTTCCTTGTCATATTTGCCTGAAACTAGCCGAGGGAATAGAAAACCAGAAAGTTTACAGAAATTCTTAAAAAAAACAGATTTTAACTAAATCCATAACTGAAGGGAATGCACTGTTTCTAAACTCAGTTACTATGGTACTAACACGGTGCTGCTCAGCTCTCAAAATGGTGATCAGGAATAGTTTTTTCATTAGTTTCCTGTTCTAAATAGTTTTATTAACATATTGGCATTTGTGTTGTTCTGTTTACTTAACACTGCCCCAGTCCAGCTGCATAAAAATGTGTATTTATAGGGAAATGGAAAAGGATGAGGGGGAAAATACCTGAGAAATCAGTGTATTTGTATCCTGCAGCTTATTGTGTTTTATAGATTTTTATACCAAGAGGAGACTAATGCACTGAAATAAAAAATAAAAGCCATTATCAGATTGTGTCAACTTTCCACATATGCATGTGATAGCTCTTCTCATATATAGAACAGTATGGCAAAAAATGATGGTTAATAAAAAATGATATGGTACTAAATAGCAAAATATTAAATGTTCGCTATTTTGATACTTGGATGCGACTTTTGATACTATTGGAATTACTATTTCGATGCTATTCAGCAAAGTTAAAAAGAGAGTTTCCTATAAAAGAAACAAACTAATAGAACTGAATAAAGGCCTAGTAGTCTCTGCATCAATTTTTAACTAGGTAAATATTTTGATACTTCCATTTGCCATATTCATTAACTTCCTTACGTGAAGGAGCATATTTTTAAAATCTAAAGTTCTCCACAAAGTTGGCATACCATGTTTCCTCTCTTTTAATGTAATGTCAGTTCTGAGAAAGCATACGAAGGGCAGACTGAAAATGTATTAAATAATGTGAGACTGGATAAATGAGATTTTTGTGTTACAGAGAGGGATAGACACAAAGTATGCAAGAAATCATAGTAATAATATGTGTCTTAGTGCCTATGTACAACATGGGAAAATAGTGTTTTTAAAGGCAAGTGCGAATCTATTACTTCCTCATGAATTATTACACTAGCAAATATATATATTATTATTACTGCTGAGTAAAATTAAATACATGTTTATGCAGAGACAATGACAGACTTCTTAGAAGAGGGTATGCAAATAATATATTTGAGAAAGAATGACCGGTAAAGTCTATACAACTTTCTTCTAAGACCTAAGTAATGCCAAAGCACAGTTTCCACAGCTAGAAAATAAAAGGTCAGTGTTGCATGTGTAGGGTCTGTTGACAGTACTGTACCCATTACCCTCCTGAACAGTCAGAGCAGTTTGGTAAGAGAAATAACACTGTTTGTGGACCATGTTTATTTATATCCTCACCTGCTGGACTTTGATCACCAGGATACAGTGACTTTGGAGTACTTGAAATAGCCAGAAAAATATCCTAGGAAACTAATAATGCAAGCAGATCTGCTGCTCCAACTTTACAAGGGCTAGTTAGGGAATTCTAGCAGCTCCCAGCAGAGGCTGCAGTCTGGTAAAGGTCTGTCTCGGGGCATGCAGGCAGTCTGGCACACTGCAGGGGTACCTTGTATGCTTGGAATAGTTGGGCCCAAACTCAGAGAGATTTATGAACTTTGCTAAAATCCTTGTCTTAGCAGGGACATGCGAGGGCAGATGTGCACAAAAAGGAGGTGGTGTGTGATGGTAGAGGAAACACTGGTGTGTGAAAATCTCACACACGTAAGAAGTGATTTTTTTCCCTACTATTCTCTAAAGGCATTGCAGAATTCTTACACCTGCCTGCCAAGTAGAGCATGGCCATGCCAAACCTGAGTGAAAAAAGTAAACAAAAGAAAGTTAAAAGGTTCTTTACAAGGCGACAGCCATGTTTTCTGTTTTCAAACTTACGTTATCTAAATATTCTTATCTTGTTAGTGTTAAGTCTCTGCTGCGCGACGCGTGTGCACACACAGATACGCATCAGTCTGCTACCAGATTTTCTGGTGGCATCCCCACCAGCTCAGAAGCATTAGAGCTGCCTCTGATCACAGCTGTATAGTAATTAACCACTGGTGA
Organism: Oreocharis arfaki; assembly: GCA_013398015.1. Lineage (NCBI taxonomy): Eukaryota > Metazoa > Chordata > Aves > Passeriformes > Paramythiidae > Oreocharis > Oreocharis arfaki. Next base: position 286,410 of record VZRR01000014.1, on the reverse strand, counting down.
AAAAGAATTTATTTTTTCTCTCTTTTTTCCTGTAAAGAGGTTAAAGAACATCCGCTTTCCTAACTGAAAAGCCATTGTAACTTTTCTCTATATGCTACTTCTTATGCCTAAGAAGGCAAAAAAATTAAGGTCTAGGTTAACACAAGTTTTTCATCTGCCATGGGCATAACAATTACAGACATCTCGTTCCCGCCGCTGCCGGCAGGCAAGGGGAAAAGCAGGGAGTGTTCTGTTCCATACAGTACAGTGAAGCAACCCAGCCTGGCGACAGGGAAATGGTCCCCACTCAGAGCTGACCTGTGTGGATCAGCCGGTCCCTGCTGGAGCTGCCCGGGATGAGCAGTGGGACACAGAAAACGGCAGAGGCTCCGAGGGAAGGTGATCAGGGCTGAGCTGTACTGTGCAAGGGATGCCAGGACGCAAATGTTGTCCACGGCCTGTGGTCACCACGCTCAGGGCATTAGCGGCCAGTTTGGGCGGAGGCTCGCTGCGAGCGGGAGCCTGCGGAGCTGCCTTGAGCCGAGTGCTGAATGAGGAGGTGCAAGCAGCCCAGGGCAGAGAGAGGGAAACGCTGAAGCACGCAGCAATTACAGCTTAGCAGACATTATTTTACCGCTTCTGAAGGTGGCAATGAGGTCCCTGGAGTCCACCCTGTCTCCAGATGTTTGTATGGGACGCTCCTCTTCTCCCTGTCCTATCTCCTGCCTTATCTGTAGCCATCAGTGTGCACAAAGACAAGCAGGCCCAGCTATTCCAAATGTCTGTTCTGGGCTGACCTGGTATTACTGATGCTTGGCGAGGCTGCCTGACACTGTGAGTGCATTCCCAAGGTAATGTGTTTTCTAAATGACAATTGTTTAGGCTGAATTTTACTATGTGGGCATTGCTGCAAGCAAGCGTTTTTGGTGGAGGGAAGTTTCAGACCAGATAGTTCAGCTACTCCTGAAAAGGTTAGAAAAGTGCACTTATTCATACCGAAAATAAATACCTTTGACTTGCCAGAGCAGTGTCATTTTTACAATTGTTACAGAGATAAGAGGAAGATTTTGGGCTACTACAGAGCCGTCAAAGCTCTAGAGATCTGCCTGCTTTGCTCCTTCCTTCCTAAGTCGAATAAAGGCACATTGGACTTTCTCTTCACTGCAAGAACCACCTGTGATCCTTCAGCAAATACATTTACAGAAGGGGTTTGAAGGCTTCGCTGGAAAAGCTGTGTCACTTCAGGGGTGCAGGACTGGGATTTGGGAGGGGAAGGCTCAAGTATGGATAGGAAGCCAAGACTGACACCAGGCAGGAACGGGGCAGAGGTGGAGAGACCAAAGCGTTCCATGGCGTGGAACGGGCAGCACATGGCAACGCCTTCAGACCAAGGTAGTTCTTAAGTGGGCATCTGAGGGCCTTTTGGAAAGCACCGAAGAAATATTAAAGATGAGCACATTGATTCACCAAGTGGAAAGAAGAGAGAAGCTAGGTGAGAAATTCTAGAAACGGAGGTCCCAAAAGCATTCCTTAGCTGGAACCAGCTGGGAGGGAGGAAGAAAGGAAGGATGCGAGGTGAATTTCGAGAAGCTGACTAACATAGGGTAGAAATGAGAGAGAAAGCAATGGTGGGCAAACAAGGGCATGTTCTGTACAAGATACACAAAGGTACACAAACCAGAACATAACATTTATGCAACAAATACTGAGGCACGTAAAATAGAAGACATATTTTGTCTACAGGTGATAGTGTGCAGGCAGCTGCATTGGGATACAAGAATTTGGGAATTGGGATACAATGGTTTCTGATTGGAAAGATGAAATGCAGTGTAAAGCAAGAGGAGTTTCCAAGATTAGATTTAGCTGATGAAACGCGGTATTTCTCATTATTCTTAGACAATATCACTAAAAGAAAGATTGTCACCTATGCTGTTTCTATTCCTTTGTGCCTTTACAGTACAAGATAAATCAGGCAAACAAAACAAAAAAGAAAAATACTTAGGACAGTGCAAGGAAAAGAGCACAAAAATCAAAAACCTAAAGCATTCTGGGCACGAGGACCACCTTGCAGCCAAGGCTCAGGATACCTCTGAGTGCTGCAGGCCAGTCTGTGACCTTTCCATCCCTGGGCTGGGTAATACCCATGTGTAAATGGGGGTCAGACCTTGGGTTTTTTGGGCCATTTCCCCTGTTCTTTGTGCTGCCTGGGATGAGGGACCTTTCCTGTAAGGAGGGCAAGAGCTGCTCTCTCTTTGCTGGAAGGAGCACATGGGGCCTCTGGACACCATTCCTGCTGTAAGCAGAGGGAGGCCTGTCACCCACAGCCCCCGGCAGTGTGACTGACCCGGGTGACAGCCCTGCTCTCGAGCTGTGCTCAGCATTCGCCTTCGGGCAGCTCCTGAAGCTCCTCAGCACTGAGCCCTGGGGGCCTCTACACTCCAGGCCCACAGGACACTCTCCTCCACACAGAGTAAAGGCAGTGATCACCTCGGCGCGGCTGCCAGGGGCACACCGGTTGTCCAGCACTAGGTTGAGCATTAGAAGGAATTCTGCCCGGGGAGGTGGTGGAGTCACCGTCCCTGGAGGTGCTTAAGGAAAGGCTGCACGCGGCACTCGGTGCCGTCGTCTGGGTGACGCGGTGGTGCTCGGTCGCAGGTTGGACTCGATGATCCCAGAGGTGTTTTCCAAGCTAATGGATTCAGTAACTCCCAGACGAAGGCAGCACGTAGCCGCGGCCATCGGGTACCGGCGTTGCCATGGCGGCGGCGCGCCGGGCGGCCCGGGCCTGCGCGCTCCCGCAGCGCGGGCGGCTCGGGGGCGGGGCG
>VZRR01000014.1:191543-283054 GCA_013398015.1 Oreocharis arfaki | reverse complement strand
GCTGTGGGCTCAGGCTGGGGCCGGTGAGGGCGGGCGGGCGGGCGGTGCTGCGGGTCCCTTCCCGCCGCTCCCGGGCTGCATGGATGCAGAAAGGGAGGTGCTCAGAGGTGTCCCTGTTCCAGTGACCGCTCTGGTTCATTTAGGCCGGGAATCGCTGAGTGCAGTTCTTTACTTTCAAATCTTTCTGTTTATTTCGTAAGATTTTGTTTTCCATCCACCCCGTGCTGCTTTTCGTTTATCAGTTGGTATAAGACAGTGTTGCTTGCAGGTATCAGGTGTAAGAGCATCAAGATAAATTATCTTGTTGGAAGAGACAAACCTTAGTATTAGCCTTAATCTCGAGGAACACAATGTTGCTAAGTTATAGGCTCTGATTTTGCAAAATCAACCTCTTTATCATGAACAAAATTTTTTTGTGTGTGAGCAACAAGCGTTAAAAAGCATGGCATTCTCATACACTTTTCACTTTTCATTGTGAGTGATGAGCTCATATGTAAAAAAAAAAAAACCAAAACAAAACTATCCCAGCCCTCCCCACAGCTTGATGTGTCTTCCAGACTAGAAACATGCATCAGTATTATTTTTGTATTCAATTTAGAAGTTATTTTGCAGATGTAATCATGTGACTACCAGCTCCAGTTTTAAACCCTCTAAAGCCTTATCTGCCATATCCAAATAAAAGCATAAAACTGCTCTTGTTGCTTTCTGGATGATTTCAAAGTATGTGTAAACTTCAGATGCTCCCCACCCCCTGCTATTGTATTATGTTGTCTCAACTCAAAGAATAAAAAAAGTTGTGTTTTGTTGGACAGTTCTGCACTGGGAAAGAGAACATAATTATGTTGATTTAGGTTTTTTACTTGTTTCCAAAAAATCTTACTAGATGTTTGAGGAAAGAAAAGGAAAAAATCCTATTTAAAATAAACCTGTAAGTTCCTATGGGTGTGGAAGTTTGCTGTTTAACATCTTTCATGTAAAGGGAGGAAGAGCCTCAAATGTGATGAAGGCATGCTGCCAGAAGAGGGATGTGATACTTCCTATTGCTTGTGCCTCCTTGGTGTGTCATCTAGCTCTCATATATCTGACCACCAGTCTGAGTTAGTTCCACTTCCCAATCTGGCAGAAAACTTAATGTTCTCACCTGAAATCCCAAATTGTTTGCTGGTGGAATTACCTTATTCTGTGGGCAGGCTGCTGCTGGAGGTGGGGAGGTAGAAGTGGTGTTACTTCTCTGGGCAGCTGTGTGGAATTAAATTTGTTGAGCAGCATCATCTGCTTGCACACTTATAGGAGCTGAAGCAAGAAGTTTGTCAATTAGGCACTTTCTAAGTTAAGTTTTAATCTAATCTGTTAAATTTTTTTGAGGATATGTTGTTTTTATTGGATGTATTGTGATAGAAGGGGAAAAGTCTTGGCACACGTGTTGTGTGGGTGTCAATAGGGTGGCACTCTTTTCTGTCAACAGAAGCTGCTTATCCAGGAAAGAAAAGATGTTGTCCAGAAGGAGAACCTGTAGCAGACTTCTAATACTCAATAGATCAAAATGTGTGAAATATTAATTAGTAAATCAAGTCAAGAATATTGTGAGGGGGGAAGGGTGAGAGGAACATATCTCTTTGTATATATTAACATACTGATTTAGTGAAATTTGGAATTGAACTCTGTTTGTATTTGGAGATGGAGTGTGCTTTCTTCATTAGTATTAACCAGTTGAGTGTTGTGGGTTTGTGTTGTTTCGTGGATTCTACATGTTTGCTTCTTTGATATTAAGACAGTGTGTTCTGAAGGCCGTTCTTGGGGATTTTGATTACAGAAAATAAACTTTACAAACAAATTCAGGTATCTCATAATTTTCTTTTTTCTTTTTTTTATTTTTTGTAGGAACTCAGAAGCTTGAGAGTGTTGTGCTTAGTAAAATGAACTTTGAATCTTTTGTGAGGGACCTGCTTCTGGTTCGTCATTACAGAGTTGAAGTTTACAAGAACAAAGCAGGGAGCAAATCTGTCAAAGAAAATGACTGGTATTTAGCTTACAAGGTACAGTTTTCCACCTCTCTTTGTAATTGAGAGATGAAAGAAAAAAACCCCGTAGCTTTTTCCTGCTTGGAGTTTTGGGATTTTAAGGGGCTGCTGATGAAAAACCATCATATATAATATATGCCATATATAACCTGTTTGTTATATATTGATTATATATCTGTTACACATATCACTGCATTTTCTAGCGCTCTAAGGCTGAAAGCTTGCTCTGTGTCTTTGCCATAGTCTGGGAAAGAAAGGAAACATGAAGTGCTTTGCTTCATGTGTAGTGTAGGTGATATGTAAAATTCAAATGGTTCAAAAAATAAAATAGCCGTGTATTTCTTATTAATGGACTGTTCAGTACTTAGTTTTATCAGCTGTTATTTTTAAAGAAAGAAGGAAAGTGTGTTTGTACACTCTTTTTAAAAAGTATCTTTCTTTTATAGGGTTCTCCAGGAAATCTTGCCCAGTTTGAGGAAGTTCTCTTTGCCAACAATGATATGTCCACAGCCATTGGGGTTGTGGGGGTTAAGCTGTCTGCTGCTGATGGACAGAGAGCAGTAGGAGTGGGCTATGTCGACACTACGCTGAGAAAATTGAGTGTTTGTGAGTTCCCAGATAACGATCAGTTCTCAAACCTTGAAGCTCTACTGGTTCAACTGGGCCCCAAGGAGTGTGTGCTGCCAGGAGGAGAGACTGCAGGAGAGATGGGAAAACTGAGACAAGTAAGGGAACCACCGTGGCTGACAGACAAAACTTCTAAAAAGCTCCGTTCTGGTTTATCAGCCAGGCTCTGTGATGTGTGGAAAAACAAAGGACCAATATCTTAATTGGAAGAAGTTTTGATTTGTGCATACAAAGTGTATTATTTGTTGATTTATTTGCACTTTAATCAACGGAAGTTCTAAAATCTTGTCTGTCATTCCTCTCCCTGCAGCCTAGCAGTAAATAAATACCACTTCAGGGTTTGCTTCTATGTGCTCAACATCTGTCCCCTGGATGTTGAAAGTATTTGATAACCATGTGTGTTTGTGAACAACAGGTCATTCAGAGGGGAGGAATCCTGATTACAGACAGGAAGAAGGCAGATTTCACAACCAAAGATATTGTTCAGGATCTCAATCGCTTGTTGAAATCAAAAAAAGAAGAGCAGATGAATAGTGCAGCACTGCCAGAGATGGAAAAGCAGGTGAGCAGTGTTCAATGCGCCTCTCTTTCTCAGAAGTGCAGTGGTGTGTGCACCTGATGTGAGCTGATCTCCTCTACATTCTTGCTTAAGTGTTCAGCAGTTCTGCTCGGCTTGAATGTGTGTAAGAGCTGGATACCTGGGGTCCTGGAAGAAATGGAGAAAACCATTCATGTATCTCTTTAAAGCAGTAAGCTCTGGTAGGCAAAATAGACTGCACAAGAGGTGCCTCCTGTTCGTAATCTGTCTAGCCTAAGGACTGAAATACAATACTCTGGTTATTTTGCATGACAGGAAAATTGGTATTTGAAAACAGAATAATGTTTATGATAGTATTTTTGTGTTGTCTTATGGCTTAAGTATATGATTTAGTGCCTTCATGTTTGTTCTTAGCTGCAAACGAGAGGCAATTTTGTTGAGATAAACAAGTTTTAAAATGCCCTTCATTGCTGATGCTCACTGCAGGTGTAAGGTTCGGAGTTATCCTCCCTTAATGTGTCATTTCATAACAGATTAGAGTTGTTTGAAGTGTGTTGCAGCTGAACAAGTCAGTCATGCTCCTGTCTCCCTTTTGTGCTGGCACTCAGCAATGCCGTGCAGTGAGTCAGAGCAGATCCTTGTTCTGGCTGAAAACTAACCCTGAAACCATGTCCTGAGATGATCCAGCATATCTCATTTATCTGCAGTATAACTTGTTTGTGTTCCTGAGCTGGAAACATCCTGATAACAGATTTGGAAAGCTGGCAAGGTGTGCAACTTCACATTTTGTTTATCAGATTATGCAGATGTCTCGTGTGTTGTTCTTGCACCTGCCTAGAAAGATGCTGCGGTGCCGTAGAACGTCCCTGTGGAAATGAAGTCTTGTCAAACAGGATGAGTCTCTCGTAGCCCTGCCAGAATTGACATGGCTCAAAGTCTTCCCCAGCTGTAATTTTCTAGGAGCATTTATCAAATCCTCCTGGATTCAGGAGTGTTTCTAACTAGAATGTGATGGGGTTTTTTTTAAAAAAACCTTCAGGTTGCTGTTTCATCATTGTCGGCTGTTATCAAGTTTCTGGAGTTGCTGTCAGACGAGTCTAATTTTGGACAATTTGAACTGACTACTTTTGATCTTAGTCAATATATGGTTCTAGACAATGCAGCTGTTCAAGCCCTCAACCTTTTTCAGGTAAGAAATACATGCTTGAGTGAGTAACTGGTTTACAATATGCTTCCGTAGCTGCTTGATAATGAGCCTGACTGCCCAATTGCAACTCCCCAGATCCTGATTAATGGCAAATTCTACATTTTAGCTTTGTTCTCAGCTACTCCCCTGCAATGTATGTTTTAAACATTTAGATACTGTTACCACCTTTTCAATTTTTGTTTCCTATTAGCTTATTTTAAATGTAGAAGGGGAGAGAAGACCATCAAGGAGGTAGGATGTGGCCACAGTAGTGCTGTTCTTGGGAAAAGAGTACAAGCCTGAGTTAGTTGGTATTGGTGGAATGTGTAACACGTGGCAGGAGCAATGCTGGTGGTGATGAGAAGGGAGGGTTGGCTGCAGCAGTGAACAGGAGATCATTCTGAAAGCACCGTGTCATTTTATCTGGATGACGTCAATTTTACCTTTTTTTTAGACATGTTTTCTACAAATCCAAACAGGTTGACAGGCTCCTTCATACCTCCTGCCATGTTTGTTTTTCTGTTTTGCCCATTTCTATAGTTATAGGAAAATGTGGACTCCTAAGTGTTGTATCAGCTTTTCTCCTTTGTTTCCACATTAGTAAACCCTGCTTAATGATCTTTGCTCAGACCTAATCTGCTTGCATTTCAGATTTATAGGAAGAAATCATAGATTATGGCCCCTCTTTACCTTGGAGGAATTCCTGCAGGACAACAGAGCATATATTCAGCATCTGAGCTGGTTAGCCCTGAAGAGAGATGCGCTGAATTTTTAATTTTCTTTTTTTTTTAATTTCTTGCTGCAGTGCCCCTGTCTAGGGAATGAAGCAAAAATTACATTTCCTCTCAAGCTTTATGGAGGGTGTTGTAGGAAGTTCTCTTTTAGCCACATTCCTTTACAAGTCCTTGCAGGTGTTATGTGTCTTGTGATGGGAAATACCCTGCTGTGTCTGTCTTCGGGGGCTGTTGTGAGCCTTGGAACAAAGGTTTTACCATGTAGCAAGAAGCTGCCTGCGTGGTAGGATGTGTGTGGGGAGGTTTTTGGACAGCAGCAAAGCAAAGACAAACTATTTTGTAATTTGGGTTTCTCTGTGAGGTGTGTAGGTGAAGTTCTTACGGTGCAGCAGATGCAGTTGGTTATATAGAAGTGTAGCTTCTAAATTGGATGTGCTAAAGTAGGTAATTCGTATATAATGTGTGTATTCTGTGACACTTTCTTACATTCAGAAGTTTTTCATAGGTAATACTGTCCAGAACAATGAAAATAGGCACATCCACTTTAGATACTAGATAATCCAGGGGCTGAATGTGTCAGTATTCCTTCTCACAACATTCATTTCCTGTTGTTGTGATTCTAGTTCTACATCCGAGTTGTTTGCAGGCATCCAGACCCGCTCCTAGTTGAATGCTTGCCTGGTGCTTTAATTGCAGCTGTTCTTGTGTAGAGAGGGTTGAGATTTTAATTTCAAAGTCAAGAGCTGAAACAAGCTCGTTCATTCAATATTAACCAAAATTTTTGCTTCGTAGCTGTTTGTGTGAAAACCAAACCAAACCACAACAAAAACACCCAAAAGGCTGTCTGGAGTCCAGCTAATATTAAACCTGAATTATAAGTAGTTAACTATAATTTGAACAGAGCTAAGTTTAGAGTTGTTTATAGCACTGCAGAGATGATCTGGGGAAGCTTGAGAGAATTCGAGTAACTGTTCTTCCCCACTGCCTGATTCTGTTGTGGTGTTCCCCCCTCCAGCAGCCCCCAAAGTTCTCGAACTAAACCCTTGAACTCAAGTTCTGTTTCTTGCTGCTTTTTTGTGATGGACAGGACCCCTGTTTTTTGACCTTAGGGAGAGCAAACTAGCAAATATCTAGATGTATTTCCAGTTTTGCTCCTCAAAGCGCAAACTGCCCCATGACTAGGTACACTTTTAACTTTGCTGTTCAGTCAGGATTGGTTTCAAAACAGACAAACCTATTCCTTGCTTGCCATGCTCCAGGGACCAGAGTGTAAGTACTTTAATGCTACCCTGTTTCATTTACCATTTTTGGTGGGCGCCAAGTTTAATAGGAAAAAAGCATGTTCTGTTGCTAAATAGCTGTGTGCCATTCAGTGGGTGTCAGTAAACTTCACTAACTATTTTTTTTTTCTTTATCTTTTTTTGTTGTTGTTGTTTTTTCGTTCTTTCCAGAGTTCTGTGGAAAATGCAAATACTGCACAGTCTCTAGCTGGTTTACTGAATAAATGCAGAACCCCTCAAGGACAAAGACTGGTTAATCAGTGGATCAAACAACCACTTATGGACAAGACCAGAATTGAAGAAAGGTAACAGTGTTATGTGTTTGGTAGGCTTAAACAAGTTAGTTAGCTTATATAAGGCTCTTTCTTTTTAAGCATAGAATGCTACAACCAAGAAATAATAGTGATTGGAGTCTTTTATGTGCTACCCTGTAAAGCATTGTAGTTAGAGCAGAATATATTTTTCCTTGAGATGCAAATTGACAGGTTACTGTTGAATTAAACACCTTTTACAATTATACATTTTAAAGAGGAGGTACAGCATGTTTAGGTGATCCGAACGATGCTGTGCTTCAGGCTGAGGTAGTGTAGCAGCCACTTACTGACTGTTGTTCATATGCAAATGCTCAGTCTGTATAATAATATTTTGATGTCACTTCAAGTTTGCCTGTTTAAAAAAAAAATCAACAAAACACCCAAACAATTAAGCAGTAGTGACATCTTCCTGTTTCCAGAAGAAAGCTACTTTTGGCTGCAGTTGGCCACTCCAATCACGCCCAGATATTGTGGGGGCTTTTTCTTTCTTGCTCTTTGATCCTGCCCTCTGTCACTGTGTGGCTGCCCTGCCAGTAGATAACAGTATCAGTTGATAAGAAGCCTTAGAGAATCTGATAAATCTGTGCTGAGAATGTACAGATAATTCTCAATCCTTCAGAAAGGAAAACTGCAAAGGCTGTATTCCTACTGTGTGTGTTTGTCTTGAGTGCATTCACCATGCTAATACAAGTTACACTTTTTTTTTTAAGTATTCCTAAGTACAGCTGTGTTCTTATGATCTAAAACGAAATTCCATGCAACTCTAGCAATCAGCAGGTTAATGCATTATAAAATGTGTATCAAAGTGTATCTTGACAAACCAGAAGAGGCCAGAAAATTGAATTTAACTTCGATAGATTCTCCAAGGCTTGTATTTCACATAAGGCATTGCAGGTATGTCTGTATATGCTGTTGGGCACAGATCCCTACTACCAAAAAAAGAAATCTTGGCTTGGATATGCTGATATTTAAATAAGTTATGCAAAGAGTCGTTGTTATGGTTTAAGTCCGGCTGGCAGCTAAGCACGGAGCTGCTTGCTCTTCTCCCTGGTGGAATGGGAGGAGAGGCAAAATCCAAGGCACAGCACTGTGCCAGCTGCTGAGAAAAAATAAACTCCATCCCAGCCAAAACCAGGATGATAGTTTTCTCTCCAGGTTTCTGGAGAATGAGTTGCTCTGCTTCTCCTCAACAAGTTTTTCTACTTTTCCTAATGATTTGCACAACAGTATGTAGTAAGTTGATCAGAGCCCACTTAGAAATGTTGTCAATGTGACACTGAAATATTTGTTCCCAGGTTTATTGAACGCTGTATCATACTCCTGCATGTGTTACAAAAGCTTTCATTGTTGGTTCTTGTCTGTGTACCTGAGATCATCTGTGTCTGTCAGTTTTGGATCCTAAGATCTGAACCAAATTTAATTTTATGATTGTGTTGTTTTTAAAATTTTGAAAGTTAGAACTCCCATTTTGTAATTTTCTTATGTCAAAGTAAACATTAGAAATTTTAACTTTTGTGTGAGACCCGTTTCCTTATTACTGTACGTCAGAAATCTTCCAAGTTTGGAAGACACAGTGTTTTCTTTATAAAACTGGGGTTGAGTTGTAGGCAGAAAATGTAACTTGACCTGTTTTGTAGAGCTACTGTCCACCTCTGTGTGTTGTGTTGCGATTCCGTGTGGCTAATGTTGGCTGCACGTAGGAAAAGGTATATTTAAAGGAGGAGGGGAGTAATTAAATGGAGTTAAGCTCTTAGTGAAGCTTGTAAAGGTCACTGTATCCAAGTGTTATGAATTTAAAAGAAGTCCACTGATAACCTCCATATCTTGCCCAGCTGCAGAGTCCTTGGATCTGCAGTTTGTTAAAAGTACTTTGCTTTAACCTCTTCTTATGGGCACTGAGATACCATAGTGACAATTTCACTTTATTCTGCTGCATTCTGTCTGAGTGCATCTTGCCTCCAAGTACTACTTGGATGAATTCAATTCTCTGAGATAAAAGCAATGCAATTTACTTGTAAGCTTTGTCCTCCCAAACTTCATGCCTTTCAAAGGGTGTAGGACTGTTCTTTTTTTAGTCCCAAGGAGCAAGTATGATAAGAGAAGCTGTTAGTGGGGCTGGTGAGATGTACTGACAGATTCAAATATCTTTTGAAAGATATGCAGTTGCCAAGTTGTTTTCTGAAGACTTTACAGTATATTGTGGCTGTTTTAAGGATTGCAAACCACAGTTTAGAACATAAGGTGGCTTGAGAAGGAAATACCTGGACTGTTCTTCCTTTACGTGTCCTCTGTCATCAAGGGGAGCTACTGATTATTTCTTAGCTTGAACTGTGCCATGTTGAAGGACCCCATTTAACACTAACTAGTGCAGAACTCTTCAAACTAAGCAGAACTGCCCAAGATGGACTGATGTTCAGTGGCTGATTTGAAGGAAGCCTCTAGTATTGCTTATACAGGAGGTATTTGCCTTAACTGTTGTCCCAGTAGTAAAATTGATGTCTGAAAGTTTTACTTTTTTTTTCAAAAGTTAGACTGTTGTAACCCTCAGCTAAGACCTGCAGGTGGTGCAAGTCATCTTTTGGAGATAAAGGAGTCCGCCTCTTTCAGTAGTTTGTAATCTGCAGTGCGTTGTTAACCTATATGGATAAATGGAACACAGAGTTGCATCAGCAGTCCATATTAACTCTTGATACAGTAACAACACAAATTAAAGTACATGGTGCACATCTTCAGATAAAATGATGTTTACTCACTGGAGCAGCTCCTGATGAGAGCTGAGAAAACAGAAGCTCCTGATAGCTGCCTGTCTTGTAAGACTTGGGGTTCTGCCAGTGTCCACCTGGTTTTCCTTGATTAAAAAAATAATTATCAGTCATAAGTATACACAATACAGCCCTGCTTCTCCTGTGTGGTATGTTCAGAAGGCAAGTACATGAGGTTCTTGCTCCTTGTCTCGTAGTCAGCATATTTGAAATTAAAATGTAGTCGCGGAGCCAGCGTGTGCAAATAGAAATATTAATTGCATAACCAAGTTGACTGCAATACAGCAGGCAGCTTCAGTACGTCATGTTTATTCTCAGGTACTGGAAAGTCTGAGAAATGTGGCACAGTATAAAATAGTGCTTGTTCTTTTATGTCCTGAGAAGAGAGTTCATGCTGAATGTATTTAACTTTTTTTTCCTATTTTTGGCATAAACCCTATCTGACATTTATACACAGCATAAATAAAAGATTCCAGCTCACCTTTTTAGTCCTTTATGTATACTGTGGTTGAACCTCTTATGCGCCTGTGTCCCATGGTGGAAGAGATGCCGGGGTCTCAGAGGAGTTAAAGGCTGTACTCAAACATCACTTGCTCTGATCCAAGCCTATTTTGAGCTTTCCTCCTGTGTTTCTAAATATCATGCTGCATGGGGGCCACATTGTAGAAACAAGTCCTGTCTCTGGCAGAGTCAGGAAGTAATAGATTTGGGAAGCTTGAGGTGAATAAATGGCTAGGAGGGTAGAACTTCCATATTTGTAGAACATTTTAATGCATCAGTCTTGACTGATAATTAAAGTAGCAGTTTGTTTGAAAATGAAAATAAAAAAACCAACCCTAACTTGTTGCCTTGAGACAAGAAGAAACATAATCAAATCTGGCTCTCTGCTCAGAGAGGTTGGAGAGATCTCTGCTCTTGCTCAGTGTTCGACTGAACTTCGCCTTGTTTTGAGCAAGGGCTGTAACCGGAGGCCTGGAGTTCCAAAGTGAATTGTTCTGCAGTAAGTTTTCACTGCTTTTGTGTTCCTTTCTAACCTGCAGCTGTCCCTGCAGAGCATTGGAGATAGGCTTTGTTGCTTCTGTCATTGTGGTTAGCAGCTCTGGAAGGACCCTCAGTGCTTTTCTGAGTACAGGTCAGGACCTCTCCAGAGCCACAGACTGATTCCAGGCAGCTGAATTAGTAGCATGTGGTGGCCTGTGTCCTCAGTAAGGGAGGGGAAGATGTGACCAGCTTGCAGATTTGTCTAAATGACCACTTTAAAATGCATTTTAGGCACTGGGAATGCTCCTAATGCCTCTAGAGAAGCTTCTGAAATACAGATTGAATCTGAACAGATTTGAAGACAGAAGTGTGATTTCTTATTGTCATGGAGATCATGATGCAATAAATATTTCCCATGAAAGAAGTTGTCATTCCAGTGACACGAAGATGGTGTTGGCTTCCAGTAAGCCTCTAGAAATGTTAGAAAAATGTCACCTTTGTCATTCCAAAAGTTACCATCACTAAGTTCTGTGGAGAAATGTTTGGAGCTTGAAACTCTCAATGCTTCTTCTTTAACCCTCCCCCCTCCCTTCACCTATGTTTACTGTTTCCAAAACTTACTAATTTATCTCTATTTTCGTTTGGGTTTGCTTGTAAAACTGAGGTTGCCATTGAGTGCTGTCTTAGAGACATTAAACAAGAACTCTCCTAGACAAGCATACATCACAGAGGCAGTGTCTCTAGGAAGGAATTTCCATCAAAACCCCAGGCACTCAAAACCTATTCAAAGGCTGAGATTGTTGTGTTGCAAAAGACTTATTTTTAGTTTTCTCGTCTGAGCAGCTGAAAAAAAGACTCCTTTCATGACACCTTCAGGTGTGGGAAAGGCAATGTTGGTGTTTGTATTCTGTGTGTTATCCAGATCGTTTGTCTTCTGGATGAGGGATCAGCAATCAGCGTTGGAAATCTGTAAATTATAGGTGGCACTGAGTGGTGCAGCACTGGAGCAGGTAGTCATAGTATCTCCTAGTTGATACTTCCAGCTCGCCCACTTCTTCCTGACAAGTCTTCACTTGGTGCAAAATAAATAGAAGGATTAAGCTTTTAGTCATTTCTTTTGTGTCTGAATTTTGAGGCTCAACAGAAATGAAAATTAAACTAAAATTTGATTGAAATGTCAGATTGGTTTTCAGACTTGTAAGACACGATGAGACTGCTATTTATTTAGGGAAATGTGAATCTGTGGCTGCCATGCTGTTCTTTGGCTCTCATCCTGCCAAAATGGGGTGGATGGCACTTACTGCCGTAGTTGAATTTTGCTTAGAATCTGTGTTTAAGTATTCAGGACTGTATGAGAACTTACTATGCACAGGTGCAAAGCTCTCAAGTTTGTAGCAGGGTCCTTGGTAGTCAGTATTTTTGAACATTGGATACAAGAATATGGTGTATTCTCTGTGAAATTACAGTGACCACATTAGTGTTTCTGCTCTGTTTAATTTATGTCCAAAAACATTAGAAAGGTGCCATGTTAGGACACTGCAGTGGAAGCTCTTGGCAAGAAAATGTTGTCTTGACTTGTAATTTAATTTAATTTATCATGTATGAGGACTGTAAGAGTCTTTAATGTTTTGTTGACATACAGTTTTGAGTTTCTTCTGTACGGAATGAATGCAAATGAAGAAATATTTGTTTTTCTACAGCTGAGAAATAGAACTTGTTCAGTATGCTCTTAGTTTGCACAAGATTAAAGAAATGCACAGGTTAGCAAATTTAAAAGGGTATTAATGTTGATGGAGGAGTGTAATAAATGTAACCTCTTAATTTTAATAATGTATGGAAACTTGTAAGGAATAGAGCACAAAAAAAATAATAATAGAAATACCTTTCCTGAGCTGTCTAGTCTTTGAAGACCATGCAGTAATACAGTTTTGTCACTGGATCCCAAAATGCCATATTTAATTAAAAGGCAAGACTGGCAGAAAACCTCCGTGGTGTAAGGCATTAGGCTGGGAAACAGCCTCTGCTGCTTTTCCATCTGGAGTTTCTCTGGAAGGTTTTGGGTGGAGCAGTTTCACTGTGTGGGGTTTACAAACGTGCCCATGACTGTGTAGTATTTGGTGAGTTCTTGCTCCATCGTCTTCACTGTTCTTTGTTACCATATAAGAAATGGAGGTTTATTAGGAATTCTTAAAAAATGGGTGTTTGTTGTTTTGTCTCGAAGCCTAAATACTGTGTTGTTCTTGTCTTGATTCAAACTAGGATCTTTTTGCCTTCATGTCCTTGACACTTGCTCACACTGTCCGTTCTGTATGTAGGGTTTCTTTGGTCTTCAGGATTTAGTGTGATGGTTTTTCATTTGTTTTTGACTCTTATGCACCATGCACTGAGTTGTTTCATAGATGGCTCGTACTGTCTGTAACCACTTTAAATCAAAAGGTGCAGTCATGCTTCCCTGACTGTGGATTGCCACCTGTTCCCTTGTTATTGGCACTGGCACTGGTGTTCCTGTAGCTGACTCGTTCATCTTTTGATGGGGAGTTTATCATGCTTAAATAATCAAGGGTGTCATGCTGGATAGTAAATAATCCAGAAAAACTCGGCAGTTGCCAAAAGGGGCAGTCCATACCTCCTACTTCCTTTTTTTTTTGTCTCATAGCTAAAGATCAGTTTGATTTGGCTTGTTCACCTGATGAAAACTAGTCCATGAAAAAGTGAGGGAAGTTGTCATCTAAAATTAACCCTTTTGCTCCTCTGCAGCTGGTCCATGACCTGCTATCATCATAAAGATCTGTAAGTGAGGTCAACAAATACCAGAAGCCAGGAGCTGTTCAGATTTAATAATCTGACTTGAGTTTGCTTTCTGCTGGTATTTTGACTGTTTTAAAGATTATGCCAATATATCAATTATGCAAACTTGAGTTTGCTTTCTGCTGGTATTTTGACTGTTTTAAAGATTATGCCAATTAATTTATGTTCTGAGTTAGATCGCCAGACTTGCTGCAGGAGTATAGAATGGGTACCTGCCTGTCCTTGGATTGGAATAATGAATCTGTGAAATGGAGCTGTGCACTAACGTTGCTCAATAAACTGCTGCTTTCCTGACAAATATGCTGTGAAGACACTGTTTGACTATTTTTAGGTCCTACAGAAAACAGACTATGAAAATTTTATGAAAAAGACTATATGCATGGAAATAAACATTGGTAAGACAAAAAACGTGTCTCTGACAAAGATTCTGGGAGATACTTCTTGTTTTATGAGCTATCCTCTAATCATTTCTGTCTGTACAGTTCCTTGAGGGTAAGAGACTGCTTAGTCCAGCAAGATTGTGATGGGGTTTGAGGTGGAAAGGGGTTTGATGTGTTGAATATTCAAAATTCAACTTTGCTAGTAGATACTCTGCTTTTTTTCTTCTATAAACATGTGTGTTTAAAAGTTGGGAATACTGTTTGTCTTTGTGTGAAGTAGTGTGTTACTATAAGGTGAGAATTTCCCCTTTTTCTCCCAGTTCCTCTTCTGTGGAGCTGTTTAATTCATTAAGGGTAATAATTCTATTATTCCTTAACTGAGAAGGAGGAGGAGAGGGGAATCAAATCTAAACAGCAAATCAAATCTAATAGTAGCTGTTACATAAAACTAGTTTGAATGGCAGTTCTTGGTAATAATTAAAAAGTACTTTGTTCTTCTTTGGGATACACAGCTTTTGGGAAAAGTAAGTTGTGGTTTATTTTCCTTGTCTCTCACTTGGATAGTGACTGTTACTGTGTGTAATACACCCAGGCTGAGGAATGGGAAATAAAAGACACTTGGCTTTGGTTTTAACTGTGACTGGGGTGATTGTGTGGGTTTAGGTTGGAGGAGCAGGTGTATGAAAGTTTCTTTACAATCTAGACAGGAGCAATACTTCTTGTTTTAAATGTTCTAGTATTTTCAGGACCCGAGTTTTGCAGAGCCAAGGCTGGTCTGCCATGGGAATGAACCCTTAGCAGGAGGTGGTGAGAGGGAGGTGAGAGGGTGAGAGTCTCTGTGTCCCTGCTGCAGGGCATAGGTGGCCTTCAGTCGTACCTGGAGAGAAACTGTGGGAGCCCTGGCAAGCTCTGGTCACCTCCTGCCTGCAGAAATGCTCCTGCAGATTCCCCTCTGTACTCCTGTGAAGCACAGCTCACAGCCTGCAGCTCTTGGCCGTGGGAAGGGCGACGGTGCCATCAGGAGCGCTGCCGGCCTGGCCTTGTAAGTGAGGGAAAGATGATTCCTCCTCTTCTCTTTTCGTTGTAGGGAGTTTGTGTGCCTGCCTCAGAGTCCTGCTCTGCCTCGTTAGTTCTGGCTGGAGGAGGCCAAGCAGAGCTCTGCTGGTGTGGTGCTGCTTTATTTGCATGTTCTTCAGCGTGATGCCAGGCCCTCCCTTCCTTCAGGGTCTAAAAATGCTGCTGTTGCAGCAGTCAGCTTCAGGAGCAAGGTTTTAATTGCATCAAGTGGTTCTTTGCTGACAAGAACAAGACCGAAGATTTTATTTTTCTGCTGAAGAATTGTTTTCTTCTTTACTTTGCTTGATCTGCTGAGGTTGGAAAGTTCATGAACACTTGTGCAAAAATAATGAATTATTGGTGACATTAGACTTGAATAAGTATCTCGTGAGGAAAAAACTCCAATGTTATTTTGGAATTAGCTGCTTTTCCTGATAATCCTGTTTTATTTTTCATTCTGATCTTATTAGCTTGCCTCATAGTCAATACATACAGCTTTCAAATCTTTGTTTGATTTTTACAAAAGATAGTTACTTTGTGCCTGGTACCCCTCATAGAATCCCAGGGCTTTAATTTGCTCCCTAGCCTTTGACATAATACTCAAATGGTGTATTCAGGAATTCATGTAGGGTGGTAAAGAGTCTGTTGCTTCCCTGATCCATATTAATTTTGTGTTCTCTAAATATAACTGATACAGAGGAGTGTGAGCTCTGGTTATTTGGAAGACTGCATTTATTTGAATTACGGAATTTATCTGTAAATGGACTGCCCTGAAGTTAGAAATAGCCATTATTGTTACCATGGTAGGATGGTTTAAGGACTAATTAGGAAAACTAGAAAAGGCATGAGACTGATAGTTGGATGTGGCTTTCTCTTACATTGCTTAATCTTCCAGGTTTAGCAGCAGGGAGCCTGATCTGTCCAGCTGCTTAGTAGCACACTCTGTGTACCCAGAGCTCTGGAAAGTGTGTGCAGTTTGATTCCTGTGGCTCTCCTAGGGTCTAAAGCTGCTCCTCAAACCTTGGACTCTCTATTACAAGGGATTATACTTCAATAGGGCTATGAAAAATAGTCAGGATATTCATGGTCTCTTCAAGTTACATTTAAGATTAAAAGACAACAGTGGAGGGTTCCAAAGAGCTGCACTGTTTTAATGGAGTGAAAGCCAGTTGTTAGTGCTAGACACGTTCTGAGGGCTTCAGAAACGTGCCTGCAGGTCCCTTGGTTTAGTTCATTTAAAACTTGAGGAGAGGGTATGGCAGGTAGAAGAGCAGTGGGTGGCAGCTGTGTCTGACACTTCTCGTGGTGGCAGTACTGCTCTCTCCCAGCCTGGAAGTGTTGGTGGGACTGGGGCTTGCGGGCATAATTTTCTAGCCAGTGTAGGCCAACATCAGGGTACAACTGGGCTTGTCAACAGCTGGCAGGCCCACCTCAGGTTGAGGTGGTTCAGGGGAGCCAGAGGTGTAAAGCAAGCACAGCCACAGCAAATGAAGATGTGTGGTTTGAGGAGGGGGCTGCAGCTGGGAGCATCACCCTCAGTGTCAAGCTGCCTTTCCCAGACTGCCAGGTTTTGTTCTTCCACGCTTCCTGGCCTGTCTGTGTAAAGAGCAGGACAGCTTTCCAGCTGTACCACTGAGCCGGGTTATGCTTGGTCTCTCTGATTTTGTTTTGGCAGAGGGGAAGTTTTGAAACTCTGTTTGGGTCTAGAACTGTGAATGGTTACAAAATCTTTTAAGAAGCTAGGGAGATCATCAGATTGCAAGGAATGCTGTAATCTTACTGGGATGACAGCGTTGTCATTGTAAGAACCCAAACATTACAGGCGAACTGTGAAATGCATCACCCTGGGGCTCTTTGTTCCTGGTTTGCTGTTCCTGTTAATCTACTGTATTATACAATATCTTCTCATTCATTAAAAGCCTCTAATTTCACATTCCTTTACAAAAAACAGTAATGCACTTTAAATTCTGAATTGAGGAGGAATATACACTGTTGTACTTCTTCACTGTCGTCTTCAGAGTTTTCTTTTGTAAGCAACTGTATCTTTTAGTTTAGCTTTTTGGGGGTGTTTAGTTTGTGACAGTGGTTTTCAGGGAGGGAAGCTGTGAAGTAATTTGATAATACAGAAACATTCACAGCATGTTAACTGAGGAAACAAAACCAACTTTGTCCTCTCATGCCAGGAAGAAACAATGGCAAGGTTGCACTGTTTGGGCAAGAGCAGGTGGGAAGAGAATTTGAGCCATTTAGTGTGGAGGTGCAGGTTGCTCTTTTTTTGGCAGACAGAAGGAAAAAGTCTTGACTACCAAGAGGCTTGGGCACAAACCTCTCACCCGGGCCTCTTGGAATGGCCTGGGTTGTCTGCTTCTGAACTACAGGCCCTTGTGTGCCCATGCAAATTTGAGAGAGCTGGAGGAGATCTTGCTCAGGTGAACAGCTTGTGATACTCAGACACAAGATTTTGGACCCTAGTGATATTGTATGGCCAAATTGGTACAATTTCATTACAACAGCAGAAAGATTTCGACCCCTTACTTGGGTGTTCCATGTCGTATGTAAAAAGTGATGGAGAGGTGTGTATACAACTCTTCCAGAAAGCAACATTATGAGTTC
This sequence comes from Oreocharis arfaki, assembly GCA_013398015.1. Classification (NCBI taxonomy): domain Eukaryota; kingdom Metazoa; phylum Chordata; class Aves; order Passeriformes; family Paramythiidae; genus Oreocharis; species Oreocharis arfaki. The sequence continues at coordinate 265,754 of VZRR01000014.1, read as the reverse complement.
TTGGTGGATCAAAAACCTGGATTCGAATCTAGTGTCTTCAAAGTACTGCAAGAACTGGTGCCTATGGTGAGCCCCTTCCAAGGCTATTCCTGTGGCTTGGGTAGGTGTTGCCATCAGCTGGAGACTCGCTGCTAGAAACCAGAGCAACTTCTGGCTGTGCAAAGGCTCCAGTGTGAGCTGAGCAGGGATTGAGATCAGTGATCCTAAGCCTATGATGTATGACTAAAATAAAATGGCTTTTGATGGTATTAGTCTTTTTAAAGCTGCTGGTTCTTTATTCCTCAGGGTTTGTGTTACATTTATTTCAAGTTGTTTGCGAAGAACACTCCAGTTTTGTAAAAAAAAAAGTCTTTTGTGTATAACTAAGCACTTCCAAAAGCATGTGTGGGTTGCCTAGCTATTTTGCATTATTTCTTTGTGCTTGTCTGAGAAATTTTCAATGTTATTTTTGTAAATGCATGCAACAGCTCTGATTGTCTGAGGCAAAATGACCTGGGATCGTCAGTGTGATTTTTATGCTGCTGTGTGCTGAATTACTAAAGCAATTCTCAGTACCAGGCTTCAGATTTCTGATTTAGGCTCCCGTGTGCCAGTCTTAGGTGTCTTCAAAGGCTGTAAAGCATACGGAAGTTCTCTGGCATGGAAAGAGCTTTGCAAATTTAAGGTGGTATCTACTGCTTACCTGGGGCAGTGAACTGGATTGTGGCTGTTTTTTGGGGGAGAGAGATGATTGTCTAGGGAGCGACTGGGTCACCAGGAGAAGTTTATAAAGAGAGCTTAGGACAGTGCCTTGCTTATTTCTGGTTGGAAAAAAAGATGCAGCTTGCTGTAGTCTGGGTTTCCTCCAGGGTGTTAAAATACCCTGTGCTTTGTGTGAAAAAGAAAACCCAATTAGAACAGGTGAGGTGGTGGGTATCATTTTACATGTCTAGGTTAAGTATGTCCAGGGAGGATTTGCTTTGGCTGCATTGGATTAAGAAGAGATCTGAGTTTGAAAGAAACCTGAGGGAAAACAACATAATGGTACCTGAAGTGTTTTCCCTCTTTCCTTTGTGTAAACAAAATTTGAAATTAAACTGATACAACTGTGCATATTCTGAAACTTGTGGTGAGATGAAAGTCTCAGTGTATTTTAAAGCAGTCCTTAATACGCTGCTTTTGTAAGGTGATGTTTCTTGATTAAAATTCTGCATAATCAAATAGAACAGTTGGACAGGAAAGTTGATCTTAATCTTCAGTTAAAGAAACCCTTTAGCTGGCAGAGAATACAAATGTATGCTGTTCAGAAGACTTAGCTGTTGGATAGTCAGGGCAGTTACAAACTTTAAATAGTCTTTTTAAAAGTCAGTCAGCTTCTCCTGTAAGAAAGTGCATTCTTAATTTATTTCAGTGTTAACACTTTTTATCCCTTGTGTCATGTGGAATTTTTAGTTAGTACAGTTTTTTCTGAAAACATCTATGAGTAATTGGGATTTTGAGTCACTACCCTATAGTAATAACTAAATATATATTACTCATTATTAAAGATATATTGCTGGTTATATATGGGTCCCAGTTACATGAAATGATAAAAAAGCCCTCAGTGTCCTTTTTCTGGGCAGAGGTGCTTGAGGGAAGTGTTTTCTTTCCTGCAGGCGCAGAGAGGTGCAGAGCTGTTCAGGGTTTTGTAGGATGTTGGTGGAGAAGAGATTAAAACTTTAGGTGCTTTATAACTCATGTTACTGCACACTGGTTTGTTGGGGTTTTGGGGTTTTTTTGGTTTTGGTTTTGGTGGGGTTTTTTTGGTGCTGGCCTGCTCAGGCATTATAAATACTCTGTTCCTTTTAACCCTGGTCTTTTATATTAGTCTGTTAGTTTAGTTATTATTTCTACACACAGAATTCTTTCTTCATAAAATCTGTATACAAATCTGGCATGGGTAATGTTTTCCTATTAACTTAAACTTTGATGTTTAGCTGTGTACAAACCTAGAAATATAATTAAACCCTCCTGACAATGTTGAGGCACCTTAAAATGGTGATGAAAAATGCTGCATAGGCATTGCAAGGGAAGAAGCAATCTCTTCTGATGTCAAATGTGATGCAAACCTCAGTGGAATGGAAGCAGTGTGTCGAGACTTGGGAGAGCATGTGACATATATTAGATTGAAAACAGATTTTTGCTATCTTTTTCTCTGTGTGTGTGTGTATGGTACGTTGGCCTTTTGTCAGTAGTTGGTTCAAGAGATGCCTCTTATTAACAGCAAAACTGGGGAAAAGATGGAATGTTTTGGGTTGGATTCTGGAATATCCAGCGGACACTTGGAGATAAGTGGGTTTTTTCCTCACTCTGTCTCCTGGAGCACACTAAGCCTAATGATGCTTGTTAGTGCACCGAATTCAAAGCTGATAAACAGCCCTGGATTTGCATAGCAGGAATAAAAGGTAGTTACAATTCCAAGTTCAAGAAAAGCACTTGTGTTAATTTTCAGTTGCGTTAGCTGAAGTCTTGTTTGCTGTTTTTGCGGTTTTATTTGCAAATTTAAATAACTGTCTTGAAACAAGTGTTTCCCTAATGTTCTAGTGTGGTTTCACTACTCTTAATTGTTTCTGTTATCTTGACTGTGCTGCCTGTGGTGGAAAGTTTTGCCTTATTTTCCTTTCTTTTTGGCTGTGTGGCAGAAACGAGTTATCTAGTGTTGTCAGCTGTTGTTTGATTACACTTTCTTGGATTTTTAAAATTCATTGCGTCCTGTATTTTCTTTTTTTTTTTTTTCCCCTCAGCTGAACTTTATATTAAAAACAACCTGTCATTTGATTTCATTATTACTTGTGATCATTATTCCTGGCTTATGGTTGCATTACCTTAACGTAGCCCTTTCTATTCAGCAACCTTGTATGTATTCTTACCAACAGGAAATTGTTATGCAAAATGTGGCATGAACACAAACCTGTCAGATGTGTCTTTGTGGTTGGCAAATGTAGGGGGGGAAGATAGAACCGTACCAGGAAGATCATGAAATGTTAGTCTAATTATCATGGTTCTGGCAGAGGAAAATTGTTCGTGCTGATCTGAGAACTCTTTGAAATTGTCATTGTGGACAAAAGAGGAGGGGAAAAAAATAAATTAGAGCTTTCCAAATGCCTTTGACAGGTCTTTATCCAAGAGGCTGTTGAACAAGCTGAGGCAGCCGTGGGATGAAAGTGAAGGGTTTGTTTGTGCAAAGGGCACAAGTGGAAAAAAAAAAATCTAGGTCCTGGTAAGGATAAGCTCAAGAGTGCAGAAGCTGTGCTTGAGATATTCTTGAATGACTGTTGTAGCAGCTGTGCAAAATTCAGTAAGTTTTCAGAAGTGATTCTGTGTATATATCCATATGCCAGGATTACTGGTTGTCTAAGGACCTCTTGGAAGAGAAGCTAAGTTCTCTTACTTCAATCATAAGCCATGAGAGGGCAAGATAGGATCTGATGTTGGTGGTGAACTTGAATTTTGCCCATTCTTGCGTGTGTGAAATTGGTCATCAAAATAAGAAAAAAAAGTCGTTTTTATACTTGAAATTTTAAAGTTGAAGTCATGGAGTAGTCAGTAGTTTGAGCAGGTTGGATAAACCCAGCAAACTCTGGTTTCCTGCTGCAGGCAGGAATAGTGTTTTTCTGGATTAAAATTCACTTTGATAGTGGATAAACATTCCAAATGTGTCTCGCTTTCTTCCTGGTCCTTTTTTTAAGTGAAGATTATTTTAAATAAGAAATTAATGCAATTTTGCAGATAATAAAACTTGAATGTATTTGCAGCTTAGTTCCTCTTTATGGGTTGATGATGTGGTGGTATTTTGATAATCGAGAAACAATAAATATGTTTACAAATCTTGCATAGTACCTGGGAAGTGAGAGGACCTAACATCAGGATAGTACAACCTCTTGTGTGTTTGTCATAACTGCTAAAGACCAAGGAGGGTGACAGTAGGAGCACGTGGGTATGCTAAATGGAGAAGTTTGCAGTAAATCCTGTTTTGTTTTTGCCAAAGGAATTGTTTGCAGGTTAGAGGACTAAAAATGACCAAGCTATGTGGTTTCCTGTGGGGAGGTTCGTGTTGGCAAGTTGGTTCCTTCTCTAATCCCTTGGGGAAGGAAGACATCTGGTTAGTGGGCTTGTATTTAGGCTGTTTAAGCAGTTGTATCAGGTGTCTTTAGTTTGGTTCAGTTTTTGTTGCTTTTTTTTTTTCCTCAATATTTAAACAATAGCTGGTCTTTAAAAGCTGTGTTTGGTTGCTGCTGGTGCTTCCGAGAGAACAGTTTGTGATGTGAGTCCTGAGTGAGGTCTGCTTGGTAAATTGAAGGGATTTGTAATAAACATGGCAATGTATCTGCTGTGACAGCATCGTGTAGTTCTTGCTATGCCTCCAAACCATTTGACAGAAGCCTGAAAGCTAGAAATCATGCTCAGGATCACCAACAGGGATCAGAATGGAAAATTGCTTGGCTTTTATGATGTTTCTCATACAAGTCTTGTTCTGTGTTCTTGCAGTAGGTATCTTCAGTATATTCCTGTCTCTTTCTGACAAGCTCTGTGTGCATGCTGAAACTTTAATGTACCTTTTGGAAGTAAAGCACCCTTATGTGTCAGCAGTGTCAATCTCTAAATTTATGTATTAAGGCTGTAGTTGAACGGAAAAATGTAGAGGTAGGATTCTTCTCTCATCACTTTTGTTGATTTTTTTTTGTGTGTGTGTAATACAGAAGATTCACTGGAGTGTGGGGTAGAATACTTTTTGAAACAGAAGGAATTTTTTGTCTGCAGAAATGTACCACTACCTGTCCAGGGGTCTCTACCTCGTGTTGCTTTAGCCAAAGCCTTTGTTTCCTGGCTGTCTTTGCTAATTACCTGAGGCAGTGGACTGGGTTAACCCCTGTGTACTGTTGCCAGTGTCTGGCACTCTGCAGAGTACTGCAGTGTGTAATGTAGAGATTACTGCTGTCAGAATGACAAAAAAATTTGTCATTTCTGATGCAGTTTGCAGTGCAGATGTTACTGTAATTGAAACAAATGCATTTTTCTGCCAGTAAGCAAACCAGCAGGAATAATGTGGTGAAAGCTGTCCTTTCTTTGCTTGAGTGTCTCTAGATAAAATTAACTTCACTGCTGAGGCAAAGATATTGATAGATATTATTAACCAGAAATCAGCACAGTATGTCATATGTGGAGGTCTCTGAAGGAGGCAGAGCTCTTCCTTAGTATTCTGGAAGTGTGATCAAAGAACACTGACCTCCCTGGCAATGTTAATCCATTCCAGAATTAACAATATCCGACTTCTTTTTTTAACTGCTAATGCAATATGTGTAGGGATGGCAATATTAACTGACGCAAAACTTCCAACAAATGTATGAAAATTCACTTGCATTCTAGTGGAGAAATACAATTTAATGCTCTGTCACTTCTTACTGAGATTTATGCTTGCATTCAGCACTTAAAGAATATTCATTTCACTATTTGAAAACCCCCATACCTACAATTTAAAAAAAAAAACATACAAAAAACCCCCCCCCAACAGAATACCGAACCAAGGTGTCAGGGAGCAACAGCAAGGGAAGGCAAGCTGGGAGTCACTGGTGACAAGGTTGGCAGGCAGTACCCTCGTTGGTAAGAGTGCAGTCCCCCAATGCCTGCCATGAGGCAAACAGTAGTTTGGAAGTAGTTGGCATGGATTTACGAAGGGAAAGTCATGCCTGGCTGACCCAATAACCTCCTACAACAAGTAGACTAGGTGGTTGGATAAGGGAAGAGCAGGGAATGTTGCTTATTGTGACTTGAGCTGTCACTGCCTCCCGTTACATCTCACGAAGTATGGACTAGATCAGTACAGTGTGGTGGACTGAAAACTCACTGAGCTGCCAGGCTCAGCAGCATGAAGTCCCCATGGAGGTCAGTCACCAGGGCTGTGTCCCAGGGGTTGGCACTGGGGCCATCCTTGGCCATGCCCACAATGTGACTGGACACCATCCCGGGCAGCTGGCTTTAGCTGTGACCCTGCTTTAAGCAGAGGTTTGGAGTAGTCAGTGCACAGAGGTGCCTTCAGCCACGAGGATTCCCCATCCCGTGGTCCAGGGTTGCACAGCTGCACAGTGTCAATGTTGGCCTTGACCACAGGGAGCTAAACTCTGCCAAGAGTGGGTTTTTTTTTCCTTCTTAATACCTCTTCTTCCATAGACTACTGGAAGGCTTTTTTCGTAGTGAAGGGAAAGGATTAATCTCAGAGTTGATTTTGAGAGCTTTACCTACAGGATAGATATTGGTATCTGCACTTGAAACAATTGCACTCCAATGCTGCTGATTAAAAACCACAACTTCAAAACTACAGAAGCATGACACAGACTAAATTTCCTTGCTTTCTCAGCTCATGTGTTGTCTTATTTTCATTTGTTTTTTTTTTTTTTACCAGGTAAGTTGACCAGTGGATAAGGCCATGCAGAAGGTATAGATAGAAACTGTCAGATAAGTGGTTTTATTCTAATTGGTGACATTAAAGAATTGTAGATCATGCCGTGCTAATCATTGTTATGAATTTCTTATGTAGGCTGAATTTGGTTGAAGCTTTTGTGATGGATCCAGAGCTACGTCAGTGCCTTCAGGAAGATCTGTTACGTCGCTTTCCAGACCTCAACCGGCTGGCAAAGAAATTTCAGAGACAAGCAGCAAATTTACAAGACTGCTACCGAATGTACCAGGCTATCAATCAACTGCCTAATGTTGTACAAGCACTAAAAAAACATGAAGGTAATGCTACCCCCATCTGTTTTCAATGTTTTGGAGCCTACTGATGATGCAAAGAAACAGAGCATAGATTTCCAAGGATTACTTCTTTCCTGTGTGCTTTTGTTGCAGGAATAAAGCTTCATTACACTTGAATTTGAAATGAGCTGAAATTCTGAAATGCCAGTCAGATACTTAAAAATACACACAACCAAATCCTTGCAGGAAGATGTGTTCCAATTAGTGTGTAGCTGGGTTGCTTGAACTGTTGGGTGATGGTGTGGTAATCTCTGACACGGACTTGTCTGTAAGAATTCCTTGTGTGTGTATTATGATCTTACAAACAGGATACCATTGATACAATAGTGTTGTCATCCCCTTCAAATTGTAATTAAACATAAAACCCCCCAATTTAAGTATTATTGGCATAGCTTAAATGGCTTTTTAAAAAAATTATAATGCTCCTGTATTTGATACAGGTAACATGCCAGGGTTTCTTCCAATCTTCATTAGCAGGAAGCACAATGCTGTGACAAGCAAGTCTAGAAAATGCAGTAGCTGATCATTTTTTCCTTTTCTGTGTGTTACCAAGAAAATGCAGACTAGGATCAGCATAACAAGAGGGTGATTCAATTTAGCAACAGCAGTTCTAACCTACCAGAAAGCTCATTTTTGTAGAAGCCCATTAATTTGTTAGAAATTCTCTTTGCATAACACAAGCGCCAAAGCCTTAAAAACAAATGTTGTTTGGAGTGGTATGGTTACAAAAAATTCTTTCCTCTATTTGAGTAGAAAATAAAGCTACCCAGTGTCTTATACTTTTCTGTACTACGGTTTTGTGACTTCAAGTAATGAAACTTATCTTCTACAGTATTAATCTTAAATCAGTTTTTGGTTGCTGGCTGCAACCAAAGAGCAGTTAACATCTGAAACTCTGAAGGAACTGGCAGATGCAACTCTTTTGTTTGTTTTTGTTTTTGAAGAGCTGTGCCACTCTTTAGCTGCCTCAGTCGTGTCCATTTGGGTTTTCCAAACAGACTCTGCTTGTTTTAGCCTTGACATGGAGCTCCTGGATTCCCATCTTATGTTGAAGTCAGAATGCTGGCTTCCTGTCTTTACTTCTTTTTATATTAGCTGCCATTTGGATCAACAGAGTTCCTCTGTCATAACATTGGGGTAGGAAAACAATTCCATTTTTAGAGTTTTGAGGAGCAAGCTGTGTAAGGCAAACTGCTAAGCTCACCATATGGGAAAGTTAATAGACTGCAAAAGGTTCTTCCTGTTCTACACATGAATCGGTTGGACTTAGTAGGGCAATCACCACCAGTCCATTAAAGGTAGTTTAAAATAGGTGGTGTGTTATTTTTATTTTTCTTTGTACTTGTACCACCTGTTCAAAGTACATGAATGGCCTGGTAATTTTCAATGTACATGAGTGATTCAGACTGGATCCAATAATCTTTCTGTTTCTGACTGTATAGAATGTTTTAACTCATCAGGGGGATGGAAAGTCAGAAAGATTTTTGACAATTCTGAGTATATGCCAGTTTCAGAACTCCCTTACCTGAGAATGGCTATGGGGATATAGAACAACCATGAAGTCATCAGCTGTGACTGCCTTTCCCTCAGTATGAAGCATTGTTTTGTTGAAATCCTTGTTTTTATGGATGATGAAACCTGAGGAGGGGGCTGATGAGTGAAGACAACTTTTTTCTGGTTTAGACATAAGAATTCTGCGTAAGATGGGGAAGGACTCTGAGTCATCAAATCATTTTGCTCTAGCTGGCGAGAGGGAGCAGTTGTTCATGACTCAAATTGCTGGGGCATGAAATTTGAGTACTTACGAGATTCCTGTCTTCAAGAAGCTGCTGGAGCATCTTCCTTCCCGTCTCAAATGAACACTCTTTAAATCTGTAAATATGCAGGAATTGTATGCTGGGTTTCAGGTGCATTTTTACCATACAGTATACAGTGACTTGAGTACCCCTTGCTGCTTTTGGAAATGCTTCTTGCTGCTTGTTTCAGTCTTGTTCTTTCCCAGGCTGTTGCACTGGTGTGTTACAGCTGTGTTGTGATCAGACTTATCCTTTGTCATTTCCAGCTGATTATTCCCTTTACTCATAGTGGAAATGCATTTATATATCAATGTGTCATCTTACTCAGTGTTAAATTTTACTTCATTTCTATTAGCCCACTTTTCAAGGTCACTTTAGTGTTGATCTATTTCTGATTTATCTTATTCCAATATAATCTACTGATATCTTCCATATTGTATATTTTAATGACTTCTGTAAGCAGCCTTCTTTTGTGCATTAATATGAATTTGCACATCTTAGAAAGATAAATGCTTCTATGAGCCCTGGGGGAACTGATGTCCTTTCAGCTCGTTCATCTTTTGCAAGTGGGTGATGTCCTCTTTATCTGCACTCTGATGATTGCATAAATCATAGACCTTGCACCTTGGCATGTCCTGTGGCACCATGCTGAATGCTTTAGAGCAGCCCAGGTTGGTTCTGCAGAGTCCCCTTTGTCTCAGGAGTTCAGTATTTCAGACAGATGTTGCACTATATGGATATTATCTGCCTCTCGTGAACCTATACTTTATTTTATCCCAATTTCTGTTGTTCTTTTCCTTTTATCCCACTTTCCATTGCACTACCAAAGTGACTAGTGCACTTAGTCATTGAGATTTGTCTGTTTTGCCTGGATAGAGCAGGGTCAGTTTGCTGCCAAACTGTGTGTTTCAGGTCTCAGGATTAGTGTTTTATTTTAATTTCCAGACAACATTTTTAAACCATATTAATGTTCTTTAACACATGTAATTAACACTTGTCTGTGCTTCGGTAAATAAATTATGGTTTAGATGAAAAACTGCACCTGGGCACAGATAGGCTTTGTGATCAATATGCATCTCTGCTTTTGATGGTACATAGGTCTGTTAGTCTTTCTCTTGGTGGTTAGTTTCCATCTTAATAATGTTGAGTAGGTGCAAAAGAGGATTTTTTTTCATTCTGCATCTTTTCCATGAGTTTATGAATACAGGTGCAAGACATGTTGGAGTTTAATTTAGAATTCTTCAGTGGTGTTTGTTGCTCATGTTCTCTTAATGCCAGGTGTTTTAAGAAAAGCATATGCATGTAACTTCTGTAAATCCTCATTATTCGCTGACTCCACTATTTTACTTCCTTCAAGTGCTGGATACTGAGTTTGAAGCTGGATTTAAAGTGTAAATAAATTTTGCAGTGTATCAGTTTGACCTGTACGTGAATACAGTAGTGTTTTATTTACTTAAATAATCAATATATTCTAACTTTCGAGTGTGACATCTTCCCGTGGTGTCTGAGATGTAGTGTTCAAGCTTAAATAATGAAACGGCATCATGAAACTTCCCTACTTACTCTTTTCAAGAAAAGAAATTATAATTGCTACCTAAAGTCCAAGCACAATTATTTCTCTTTGATTCAAGAATACTGAAGATAATTTCATTGTGTGTGGCATGTATTCTGTCAGCTGGAGCACTGGGAACTGCTAAGTCTGCTCTGAAAAATGGACATGAAACTTTTTCTGCTCTTCAGTCTCTTCCTTCTTCGTTGACTCCTTTTATTTTCTAGGTTGGTTTAGATGTGTCTTCTTACAGGAGAGAAAGAGCCAAGATATTATGAGAGCAAGCAAGAAATTTGGAATAGAAACCAATCTTTATTTCATATCTCATAGTTTTGAAGTTTTTTAGTCAGCAGAAAACTCCATTTTTACAAGTTCAGTAATCTCTCAACAGTATGTAATTTTTTTCTTCTATTAATAGATATTAGTCAGTTTAGAGCTTTGACTTTAAAAGTTTGAGGGAGTGGGGAAGCAAAAAGGCATGGTAGAAAAAGGAATCAAACCAAACCTTTTCCTTCTACTTCGACTGAGAGAGGAGATTCACTTGGGTGATCGTGTCCTCACTGTGTGGCTTCTATACATTTCTGTGGCAATTTTTCTAGAAATTTATATGGCAATTTTTCTTAGGAAAGCCTAGGACTTTTTTCTCAGTCTGGTAAGAAGTTGAGAGGCTCTGGAATTAGCCAGAGCTTAATTCTGTATTTCTCTGTTGATGCGCAAAGCCTTGCCTGTAAACATTAGAGGCAAGCAACATAATTCTGTGCGTAGTTCAGTGACTATAAGCTCATAGTATTAGATTCATTTTGAGGCATTTTTTGTAAATCATATAGTCAATAATGCTGATCTTTTCTGTGATTAAATCCTAGCTTGAAGTGGCTGCAAAGATGTAAACATGCATTTACTGACTGAACGTTTCCACAGCTGGCTGCTGGATATAGGTGCTTATTTATAGCTTATGTCTACCTGAAGAAAAGACTTCTTTCACAAATTTGGCAATATCTGTGCATGTTGAGTTAAGTGTGAACTGCTTTTGGTGTTCAATGCTTCTGGTGTTCCATGGACTTCCAGCCAATATGTGTTCTATGCAGCTTGTCTTGTTCTATGCAGTGCTACAGAGTATCTCTGTTAATTTTGATGACTTCCTGTCTAGTGGAAAGCAGTGACTGTAAAGATCTGGTTTTAATAGATGGTCTTTTTTTGTGGAAAATAAAACCAGATAACATACACTTCAGTTTCTATGCCCATACTGTAATTGCCAAATATTCCCAGTATTGGTAATTTTGTATTAAGAAAAGTTAAAAACTGTGAGCGTGGATGATAAGACTTACGCTTTTTGTGAAAGGAATGTCAACTTTTTATGTGCAAAAATTGGTAATATTCAGACAGCAGGTTTGCTTTCATGCTGTTGTTTGTAGTGTTACTCTAAGGGAATGAATACCCCCAGTTATGAACAATGATGACAGAATAGGTGCAAGCTTAATCAGAATGTAGATGGGATAATGCCAATTTTAGAAAAAGGTACATGTGTTTCAGTGAAATAATCGTAGCCCGCCTTTGTAAAAATTAACCTAAAAATTACCAGGCTAAGCAATTGTGTTATTTATCTCGGATAAGTGAATTCAGGTAAATTTGTGGGGGTTTGTGAACGATAATTCTTCTTGTTTGTTCATAACAGGAGCTCACCAGATGTTGTTGTTGGCGGTATTTATAACACCTCTTACTGATATCTGCTCTGACTTCTCAAAGTTTCTGGAGATGATAGAGACAACATTGGACATGGATAAGGTATGGAGTGTTGTGTGGGTCGGGTTTACTAAGCAATCGAAGTTTCTTTTTGAACCTTGCAATCTGCTCTATACTCACAAAATTTAATTGATCATCTGTATTAGGTAGCGGGTGATAATTTAGCTGTGGAATATATGAAGACAGTTATTAGTATATCAGTTGAATATTCAGGATACTCAACAGGATATTCACCCACGATCTGAAATTATCTAGCCAGTGAAAAAAATGCTTGGGGTGCATGGATGCTGTGGGCCTGAAACTATTTTAAAAAATCTCATCAGTATTAGAAGTGGAGAAGTAATTTTGTCATTTCTCTGCTTCTTTGTGTTTTTAAGGTTAAAGTGATATGTCTCAAATCTAGAATGTAGCCAGGGTATTTTTATTACTTGGGGAGTCTTTTAGGATTTTTTTTGGTGTTTTTTGATTAACCAAGGATTAGGATTATCCTAAGGGTAGGTCTCAGCTGACTGTAGAAATAAGAGAACTACCTAAACATGTGCCAGACATGGAAGTAAGGGCAGTTTGTTGAACTTGTGGAAACTGCAGTGGCTTTAAAATTTTGAACATGCATACTTTTCTCCAAAGGCAGGAGCACTTTGTTTTCTCTCTTTGTATTGTGTTGTGCATCCATCAACTGCGTTTTACTGTTTATGGAAAGAGTGTTTGATTGACATCTTGCTGTAATTTGTGATGTATGGTAATGAAGAAATTTATAGCTTTATACCAGTTACAGACCATCTGTTGATGCAGTTTGTGTGCCCTGGGACTCTGTTCTCTTTAAAGCTAACAGCTGTTTAAGCCTTCACCCTTCATAGTCCAGCTCTTCAAACTTCATTTCAGGTTCTACTTTAAAAATGTTTTGTTGTCCTTCTAAACGGAATAACAAGTCAGTTATTTTTAATCAAATCCCATAGAATCTGGCATGTTGGATTTGGTTTCTCCCCGTCTTGGAGGTACTGGAAAATGTCTGTAGATAAGCCAGCTCTGGTTTTACCAGAAGAATAAACCGTGTCCCTATGAATATTAGAATTTGAACTTTGACTTGAAATCCCTTTTGGATTTTGAGGGCGTTCAAATAAAATACGCAGTTCTATTCTGAGTGCAATTGAGGGATAGGTTGTCATAGCAACTAAATTATGTCAATAATCCATTCTAATATAAAAAGAAACATCTAAGTTCAAAAAGCGTGGGATGTGGTTATTCATTTACCTAGCTGTAATAAAAGTTGAGAAACTGTCACTTCCATTCCTATCTATCACAGAATCATAAGGTGCCTTTGAAAAACCATCTACTCCAACCTCCTCCTCAAGTCAGGGCAACTTCAAAGTTTGGTGGTGCTTTTGGTACATAGCCACCTGGCAGTGGAAGCACGGGGAAGAGAGAGAAGAAAGCTGAAATACAACATGCTTCATCCTTGCCTCTGAAAATGTTAAGCTTAGCAGGAGCCATGTCTGCTTTTCAACTCAAGAACTAGGTTGAAATTGATAGGATTTTTGGTCATACAATGTAGGTTCCTTCCTTAACCTCTAGAGTCTCTTTTTGGGCAGAAATTACTGTTTAAGAAACTTCCGTTTCCAAAGGTTTCTTGTTTTGAAACACCCTATCCTTTTACACTCTATCTTGATTAGCTGCCTAAATCCAGGGTAGCAGACACATTATGCGCATAACAATTTCATTCCCTCTGACTTCCCTTTTTGCCCTGCCTACTGCTCAGTTATTTGTTTGCAAACAAATGTGCAGACAACTCCATTTCAGCAGAAAGGAGTCTGTTAAATTGGTATATTTTGCGTGTATAAAAGTATATTATTTGAGAAAGCAAGTATTTGAGGTGTAATTGTTTAGCAGTTGAACCAGACACTAACTATCACAAACAACATTGCATGACAACACTATATATATAAAAAATTTGTGTGAATTATTGAGTAAATTCATTTCACCCTGTATGATCAGGGACATGATTCTTTTTTTTTTTTAATTGCCTATGTTCATATAAAGTTTTTCTTGTTTTTCTCTAGGTGGAGAATCATGAATTTCTTGTCAAGGCTTCTTTTGATCCTAATTTAACAGAATTAAGAGAGAAGATGAATGAACTGGAAGAAAAAATGCAGTCCTTACTAAAGACTGCAGCCAAAGAACTAGGTAGGGTTTGGAACTGCCTTTGACTCTTGTCTCCTTTGTTAAATGTTTTGCAATGAGGTGATGAAAACTGGTATAAAGGAGTTAAAGGAAAGAAGGATGTTTGTATTATTGTATTATTGAGTTGGGGTGACTTTGGTTGTCACAGTACAAGCTACAGAGTGATTTTTGGTTTATAACTTGGCCTTTATTTATTTATTTTTAACAGCATTCCAAAATATTTCAGAAATTATCCTATATGTTGCAGAATCCGTTTTGCTGAACTGTAACTCATCAAACTCTTGGCTAAGTCTAGTTCTGTTTTACATTCTCTGAGGACCTGCATCAAGACTTTTTTCCCCCTCTGTGCATTATCCTGGGTGGCCATTCAGTTTTCTTTTGACGTTCCTTGCAAAATGTAGTGTGTAAGCAAATGAGACATTTAAAAAATTGATGCAAAAAATTGATCTTATGCAAAAAATTCCATGTACAGCTGATGAATCAAGCATTCAAAGAGTAACTTAAGAAAAAAAAAGCCACCAACTTTTAATGCAAGTATGACAAGGAAAACAGGCAACACCAGAGTTTTTTTAGGTTATACCTTTAAGAGCTTGCATTTTTTTTTAGTCTTTTTTTTTTCTTTTAGTGTAAAGATGATACCTGGGTGAAAAGAAGGAAAGGCAAGATTGTGTAGGGATGAAATGAGAAATCTTGTAACAGAACTATGTGTTGTTAAAAGGATCACAAGAGTATGGGTGCTACAGCAGCAATACAGAGTGTCCTTGCTGCGTGCTGTGGGCATTTTTCACCTTCCTGGAGAATTCATAGCAATACAGTAATTGTGAGCCTGATTTGAATATGCAGTTTGAGAGCATTTTAAAGTAAGAGCAGAGAAGGAATCCATATATATGTGTTTGGTCTGGGTATTTCTCATACCTATACAGAACCAAAGCAAGCCTACTGAATTAGGTCACGTAAGAGAAGATAGATTGTGGGAACTGAGGGTTTAGTGAGCAGCAATAGCACAGGCTGCAAGGTTGGTGATAATACAGCTGGTTTCTTTTTCTTTCTTTTCAACTGAAAGGTTTGGAAGCTGGCAAAAGTATCAAACTGGAGACAAATTCACAGTTTGGACATCACTTCAGAGTAACTTGTAAGGAGGAAAAAGCTCTCCGTAACAATTCGAAATACGGAATCATTGACACACAGAAGAATGGTGTGAAATTTACTAACAGGTATGAGATGATATTGGTAGTTCTTTAAGCCTGTTGTGAAAGCAAAAGAATTGATTCCTTTATAATTGTGCTGATAAACTGGATTCCCTACATCTTGAATGGCAATTTTTCACCTTTTTAATTGGCTCACGGATTGAAATACTGAGCAGGACTGGCGTGAGGGAAGAACAGTAATAGAGTTTGTGTTAAAAGCTGCATTCCCCCTTTACATTGCCAACTGTTATCTATTTTTGGTCCTTTGACTTGTGCTAATTTGTCTGTTTTAGCTGCAGCAAGTATCATAATTGCTTTTACTGTGAGTGTTTATACAGACACAAGCTGCAGTAGGGAAAGAGCTATTTATGTTTATCAGCAGATGTGACATGCAGCAATTTTCTTGGTGTTTACCTTTTTTTTCCCTTTGTTCCAAATCCTGTCTAATTTCTATTAGTCCTGGGTATTGAACTTCAATGCTGTGCCTCTTCTGATTGAGCTGTTGAAAAATTTAAGTCTTCAGGCTAATTGCTTTGAGGCTGTTTCAGGTTGTCCTTGTCTGGACAGCAGTACTGACACAGATCAGCTGAAAAGTCTGGGTTTTTGTTGAATATAAGCTCTTTTAGAGCATTTTAGCAGGAGCAAGGGCATTTTAGCATCAGTCATCAGATGCTTCTCTGTTCTTCAGTGTTTTTACACAGAGCAAACGAAGTTGAAAGTTGCATGTGCAGAATTGGGCAATAGCTTGGGTTGAAGGCTACTTCTTATCCCTCACTCAAAGCAGATGCACCTTGGAAATCAGATCCTATCTCAAGCTTAGGTGAAGTAGCCCAAGGCCTTGCCCGGGTGCCCATCCTCTTAAGTATCCTTCACAGTCATGTGGGGCACAAGTTCCAGTGCTGAATTACTATTTATGAAAACTTTCCTAACCAGATCTAATGAGAAATTTCCTTGCAGAAACTTGGGATCTTAATATCTCATTTTTTTTGCTCTGCACCTCCAAGGAGAGTCTGTTGCTTCTTCCCTCCAGTCTGATTCTCTCAGCCTGGGCAGGCATCTCTCTCAGCCTGTCCTTGTGTGCTGTGTGCTCCGGCTCTGTACCTTTGTAGTGACCATGTGCTCCAGGTTCAGTGTTGGGAACACAAAACCCAAAACCAGAGATGTCATCTCAGCAGTGCTGAGTAGCGGGGAAGAATGACTTCCTTAAACATGCTGGGGGTCCACTCTAACTAGTGCAGCCAGCATGGGCTTGGCCTTCTCTGCTTCAGGGGCACACTGCTGGCTTGTGCTCAGCTTCTTGTCCACTGGGTCCCTCAAGGATTTTATTATTTTCTTTTAAATTGTTTTCTGCCCATGTGGAATACAGTTTGTATTGGCGCACTGAGTTATTTCATCCCAGGTGCAGAACTTTGTATGGACATTTGCTGAAATTCTTGTTCACCCATTTCTCTAGTCTGTAGTTATCCCAAGGAATGGCAGCCCTGTCCTCCAGCATGCTGCCAGCTCTCCTTCCTGTGGTATTGTTCATATCTTGCTGAGAGTGCATTTGAGAGTGCATTCAGTCTCATCGTTCAGGTTGTTAATCGAGGCATAAATAGGATCAGCCCCAGTATCAACCCTAGGAAATGCTGCTAATAATCAGCCTCTGGTTGGACTTCAGCCTCCTGACAAGTTCTTCCTCATCTGTCAGTGGCAGATCCAGGAGAAAACTGGTTTTTAAGCCTCCTGCATGTGTTCCATGGAAGGGTGAAAGCAGCAGAGGTTAATACATGGCGCAGTCTGTTTCAGACAAACCCTGCTGCTCCTGCTCTCTGTGTGAGTTCAGCAGAGGGAGAGATCTTGACTGACACTCAAGTATGAGGAGCACTGCCTACAGGGCAAGGTTGGTTTAAAGCCAGGGCTAACACTGATAGTGACTGGTTTCTGTTAATCACTCACTTTCATAGTTACAAATCCTTATCTTTGGATAGATCCTCCTTTGGAAAAGGAGGGCAAGCATATTGGTTCACACCAACCAATATGTTGGTGTACTTCACACCAATTTACTTAAATGAACAAAGTGTAAACCTTAATTGCATTTTGTTTTAACATTTACTCGGAGGATGTTTTTTAAAAACATCCCTGAAATGTAAAGCAGCTTTTTTTGGTTCTAAATATGTTGTGAATCTAAATGTATGATGAAGTGAGGCTTTTCTGTAACTGAGAAGATGTACTTAGAACCTGTACTGTGTCATCTGTTACTTTCCCTTAGTGAAGCAGCCCATGCATCACTAATAAAGACTTCTCTGTGCTTAGTGAAGTTATAGTTACTTCTGTAGGTGGTACTAGAAGCACAAGACTGACTTCTGCCTATAGTGTGGGCACACCACTTGGGTGTGTTTCTTATTCAGTCTTTCAGACTCTTGTTCTTTGTTTCGGAGACAAGAAGTATAAAAACTTGTTTAAACTCCTTATTCCGGCTTACCTTAGTTTGCAGACCAGAACCTGTTCATAGTGACAGTAATTAACTGAGGTTTTTACTAAATGAAAAAAGTCAGTGCCTTCAGATCTGATAAGCCTGTTGTAGGACTCTGGGCTAATTACACAGTTCCTTAGCAGCAAAATGTAGCAAAATAGCCAGAAATTCAGTTTTCAGAGCTAGTCCTTAATCACATAGCATCTCAGTAACAAACATAGATGTTTTTAAGAGCCATGTGTTGATGCTAGAATTTCTGGTTTCGCCCTTATGGGTGATCTTAAACTTGGAATTAATCTTGAGGCTGTCTTGGTGTGGATGAATTGTAGGTCAGTTGCTTTGTGGTCTTTGTGGTGAACTTTGCTGTTAAAACAGGTGGGGACACTTAGTGTTAACTCTTAGATGAAGAGGCCAAAAGTTTGGCATTGTAGGTGAAGGCAGAACATCACAGCTTCTAAATGCTCTGGTTTTGTTCACAGCAAACTGAGTGCCATCAACGATGAATACATAAGGAACAGGGAGGAGTATGAAGAGGCTCAGGATGCAATTGTTAAGGAAATCATTAACATTGCTTCAGGTGAATATGCCGCTGTTGATGTGTGTCACAGTCTGGAGCTGCTGGGAGGGCCTGCAGTTACTTTGAGAGACAAACTGTAACATTGCTCAAAGAATTAGTGTGAAAAGTGAGCTGTGGCTTTCAGACAGCTGTTGAAAGTTTGAAATATGAATTGTTTTCTGTCCCCAGACCCTTTCCAGGCATTGCTGCGAATGTGCAGTGATGAGGTGTGTGTGCAAATGCTAATCCCATAATAGGAACAAAAATAAGGCCATAAAGGCCACATCTATCCTCCACCTACCTCTCTGACTCTGGGCACCTTCACCCAAACAGCAGAGGAGGTGAAGGACAACAGAGAACTGAAGGAGTGGGACCTGAGGTCTGTGAAGAACATTGATATGCAATATAAGATCAAGTTAGTCGTTGTTTATATGGCAATAAAAATTATTGGTTTCCTAAGTTATTTCCATATATTTTGCTCTAAGATTGCCTGCTTACAAGGCATTCTTTACTATTCTTCACCAAAAGCATAAGAGACACTGGGGAATTGGGGCTGCAGACTCCAGTCCTCCTTTCACTGAAGAAAACCAAACACTGAAACTTAAAAGTTGGTACTGGGCATCTAGCCTGGTGTCACAGGCACTGTATCTGACAGACCTGTCCCTCCCATCATTCACATAAACACAGATGGCTGCTGTGTCTGAACTGTCTGTGCTGTGTCTCTGGTGTCTTTGCTTGCATGAGCATCAGAGCGCAGTGTATCATTGAGGAAGGAAACGTATTGGATTCCCAGGTGAGGGAAAATAATCAACATGGCCTCACCTCCTCCTTTTCCTAGTCTGAAGAAGTCCCCTTGGTATTCAAGGCACAGCAACTTTAGGATTACATCCTAGACTCCCACAGGAGGTGACTTCCATCTTGAACAAAGTTGTTACTGCAGGTGAATTGACTTGATGGACTCAGTATAGGCTTCAAGGTACCTTCTCAGCAAGAGCAAAAGCATTGCTAATGGCACTGAATTTGTGTCTCCCCGATGCAAACCAGGTTATGCAGAGCCCATACAGACGATGAATGATGTGATAGCTCAGCTGGATGCCATGGTCAGCTTTGCTCACGTGTCAAACGGGGCCCCAGTGCCCTACGTCCGTCCCGTCATTCTGGAGAAGGGACAAGGCAGGATTGTGCTGAAAGGTGCCAGGCATCCCTGCATCGAAGTGCAGGATGAGGTGGCCTTCATCCCCAATGACATTACATTTGAGAAGGGCAAGCAGATGTTCCACATTATTACTGGTAAATATTTCTGTTCCCTTTTTTGTTTGTTATTTACTTTATGAATGTCTCCAGTATTTCCAATAATTATGTCTTTTTAAGAACAAACAAACAGACAAACCAACAACAAGCAAAACAGCAACCTAATAAAATTCTGTCAGACAATTTCTCTCATCAAGGGTGAGCAGCTACTGAGTTACTCATCTTTCTGCATGGGGAATAAGAGTTAGCTCTGGAAAAGAAGGGAAGGTATTTGTAAGCTATTATTTATTGCTGTTATTGTTTATATACTTTTTAAAAAGTGTCCACAATGTTCATGTGAAATGTTACTTTTGACTGTGGATATTCTGTATGTTTCTGTACGTTCAGGCATATTTCTCATCATCCAAACTAACAGTGATGGAATTGGCTATTGTGATTTTTGTTGTAGTGCACTGGTTGGAGAAGGTGATCACTAATTTACAGAGGGTCATTTGTGAAGATAAGAGAGGCTGCTAGGACAGTAGAAAAAAAGATTAGTCCTTCCCTAAAGTAAGGCCTTAGTGAGTGTAACTCCACAAGCCAGGCAACTTCAGGAGCTGGAAAGCCTGACCCTGCTAAAGTGATGTGGAAAATTCCGCTAGGCATCAATTGTACTGTAGACACATTGGCACTTTCTGTAGGCAAGGTTTTAAGCAGCCTCTTTGTTAGTGTTTTCTTTGTGAAGTATTAAAGTTGATTTTAAATGCAAAACATGTTTCAATGACTGTACCATTTTTTACCCTTTTCTCTGGTGTAATTAAGATAATTTTACTACACACGAAAACATTTTTAGTGTTTATAGATTTAATTGAATCTTAATTTCCATCCAGATGTCCTTGACATACGTTCTGAGTAGCAAAGATCTGAAATTAGAGAATGATTAATGAGCACTTGTAACATAATCAAAAAGAAAAGCCGAAAATCTGAATAAATGCATGGTAACACACTTCTTTTTCTGGTTAGCAGAAGCCTAAAATTGGTTTTAATGATCAGTTTTCTGGATAATACTTTTTATTTCATTTGTACTTCACTTACAATTAACTAATTAATATCTGGGTTTGCTGATTCTAAGTCACCCATTAGCTTGTACCCAGTCTGTAACTAAGCTGTTTCATTTTTATAGAGAAATTTTAATAGTTGTTTGAGGTGAAAACAAATTATTATAATTCTTGAGCAGAAATAAATACTGATGATTTTTAATTTAAAGCTTATTAGTTTTAGCTATGAACACATGTTTTAGATGACTGCTTATACTTTTGAAAAGTCTCTGAAACTTATGAAGGTGCCCCTAATGTTCTCTGATCACTTTTCTTTTGAAAAAGGAGCATTCAGTAAGACAAACAAGCAAGGCTTGTTAGCCCTGGAGCCACTTGTTGCACCTGTTAGACAAGTTTGCTGCTCTTTTCTGGCGAGAGAGTAATAAGTTTAAACACTCTTTGTTTTAATTTAGAGCCTGTTCTCCTTTAAAAGAGCTGTTGAATTGTAAAAAGATGATGCTTTTTAAAATAACTTTTGGAAAATTTCTTCCTTAGGGCCTAACATGGGGGGAAAATCAACATACATCCGGCAGACAGGGGTGATCGTTCTTATGGCCCAAATTGGGTGTTTTGTGCCGTGTGAGTCTGCAGAAATAACCATTGTGGATTGTATCCTGGCTCGGGTGGGAGCAGGAGACAGCCAGCTGAAAGGAGTGTCCACTTTCATGGCTGAAATGCTGGAAACTGCTTCGATCCTTAGGCAAGTCTTGTGCTTCTGTTCGATTGTGTTGGTTGGGGTTGGTGGGAGAGGAGGCGTTCCAAGAACGGTGCATTTAAGATTTTTCTTTTGTGGGGAATCTTAGTGGAGGATCTCAAGTTCTTTTTAGGTAGCTTGTAAGTTCTTGAAGCAGCCTTCTGTTTATTCCAGTGGTCAATACAGAGCTGCTACCAAGAGGCCAAAGTCTAAATGGGACGAAGAACCTAATTTGGAATGATCTGTGTGATGCTGTGTCTGCACTGTATTTGTAAATAAGGAGGGTCTTTTGCCTCTTCCATGCTCTGCACCCACAGCATAACTTGTGATACTCCAATATCCAGAGTTCATGCTGCTATCAAACGTTTTAAAATGCTCTTGTGTTTTTAGGACAGCAACTGAAAACTCGCTGATAATCATCGATGAGCTGGGAAGAGGAACTTCTACCTACGATGGCTTTGGCTTAGCATGGGCTATCTCAGAGTACATTGCCAGCAAAATCTGTGGGTTTGCTATGTTTGCTACACACTTCCATGAGCTGACAGCTCTTGCTGACCAAGTGCCAACAGTAAATAACCTCCATGTCACTGCTCTGACCAGCGATGACACACTGACCATGCTTTATCGTGTCAAGGAAGGTAAGGCTGTGTCTGAACTTCATTTTACCCTGGGAAAGAAAAACCTTAATGGAAAAAAAAAATCCCCCCAAAAACTCAATGTCATACTCCAGGCTTAGGGTTTATAATATATACATTCTTCTCTGTCCATAGGCAGTGTGTATGCCAGGAGCTCTGTCCATGTGTAAATACGGTTGGTGATAATGTTGATGATTATTTGTTAGGCATTCTAGGCTATTTCTGCCCCTCAAGTCAGTGCTATTGAGTTGCTTCCCTTTTCTTTTTTAAAGACAGAGAGAAGAGTTCCAGAATGTTATATTCTGTTTTCCTAAATCAGCCATTTCAACCTGCTGATGTAAGAGACTGACATTTCTTAAACTGTTCTTTTAAAAGAAATGGATGCGCCTTTTATGTGCTGATAGTTTTTAATAATGTCTATTTCATTATAATAAGACTTAGTCTTATGTTGCCCAAGTTATGCAGTAATTTGATGTAGGAAAAATCATATGGTTAATTTTTAGCAAATGGCATCATAGTGAAACAACAGGTAGCCTGTTTTGTTAGTGTAAGACCAGTTAGATGTGTTTAATTAAAGTCTTTTAGTGGATCCAGTTATTCCTTTCAGTATTAAATGAAACAATTTTTAATTAGGCATAAATTTCATCTGTTCCTCCTGCTTCCTTATGTCCCTCATCATCGGTTTTTGCTCTCTTCAGCAGGAGCCTGTATTTATTGCTAAATAAAGCAGAGCTGTAACTGTGGCTTGCAAGGTGTGCCCATTTATGGCATTCTAATTTAGTTGTGAGCTCCACAGTGATTTTGGATTGTTCTCCCTAGAGCATTTCAGTCTGGTTGGCAACCTTGGGGCTGAGATTTTGATTTAAAATGTGGGCAGAATACTCCTTCTTACTCTGTGTACCTCTTTATTTTCCTCTTCTGAGTTCCACAAGAAAGGAATGAGGTAGATGACACTTAGGTGGGTAGAACAGGGTTACTGTACAACGCTCTGGCTATCCTGGATCTGATACCTTGCTGGTTTTACTCCTATGACATTACTAATTGACTATTTCTTACTCATTTCTTCTGGTTTTAAATCCATGAAATTACTTCATTTCTTGACCTTAGATTGCATGTATGACCACTTCTGATTTTATATTCCTCTCTGGCTATAATCTTGCAATTAGGTTTTGGGTGCTTTTCTGTAAAGCGTGGGAGACTGCTCTGAGCAAGGGGAAATCACAGCAGCAGTACTGCTCTCCTCTGGTTTTTCTGAGAGTCTGCTCAAAGCTGGGTGGATTAGCTCTGTCTGCCACAGCTCTGTATCTTTTAGCTCTGTGTCCTTGTCTTTTGGCATCTTTATTCCTTTGAGATGGGCACTGCTGGTGCACTTTCCTAGGCAATGCCCAGTCTTTGCTTGAGTATTACTCCAGAGTGCTGTGGCCTTGGCCCCCAGCCTGTTCCAGTGGAGAGGAGGTGTCTGTGGTTCTTTCCTAGTTTGCTGTTTCCCATCTTGTCCAGCACATGTTGAGCTCCTTCCACCAAGTGAAGGTTCAGAGCCCTCTGAAAGCCTTCCTCAAATTGGTGCTTAAAAGGTGATTTAGTGTGGCATGGGAACTAAAGAAAAATAGTCGTCAACTGCTGCAAGTGCACATTTAAACTGTGAGTGATTTTGGTGCAGGAAGAGATGGTGATGTACAGAATCTGCAAACAAGCCATCTTTAGATGCCTTATTTCAAGCATGTTGGTTGAGGAGGGAATCAATGTACACTATATCAAAACCGTCTACCTTCTAAATCCTTTGGAACAGCAACTCGTACAATAAAACCCCCTAATATTCCCCAGACAGCTGGGTGAGTTCTCTTTCTTCAACCCACTCCTTTTGTTTTTAAAACCTGTATTAATTCAGCCATCCTGGTCCTGATAAAAACTGTAGAAGCCCAGTTTCGTATTTTTCTTCCATCAGTTTTACCATTTTTAGTCCTACACATCTTTTTGTATGTGCAATGTCTTTTCATTCCATCCATTTTCCTGGAAGTGCTATTGAGCATGGAGACACAATACTTTTTATCTATCTACTTAAACCTCTGTCAGAGGAGATGCAACACTATGAAATCTTCGTCTTTAAACACCTGGCCTCCAACTTTCACCTACATTTTTGCATTTAATGTTTCCCTTTTGGAATTGTTATGTTGCTCCATCAAGGGTGTGTGTATAGGCAGCTCGGATACAGCTGTGTTTTGAAACAAATGACAGTTTTGATGTCACTTGAAATGTATAACTAAATCTGAAAAGCATGACAAGGAACTTCTCTACAGTTTTTTCAACCCTGTCTTCATGCTTCAAGAGTGACAAAATCACTGGAAGAGAAAGCACATGAAGTACTGTCCTCCAGGCCTCTGCTCAGGATTCTCTGAGCTGGGAACTGAGTTAGCTTTGAGTCTGTCTTTCTAATACAAAATCAAGAAGACTGATTTCTGCTTAAATATGTTAATTTCCTGAAAGAAACCTGAGAGATTACAAGGTTAATAACACAGGAAAAGTCTAAATGCTAAATTTTCCTTCACCTCTTCTTTGGTTACTCAGTATTTAATAGATGATTAATTGAAAAAAAAAAAACCAAAAAAACCCCTGTCATTTTGCAAGTGTAATTAATTTATTCTAAACTCCTTGCTGGAGACCGGAATTAAAAGGATGTAGTAATATCTGTGGGAGGACAAATGGAATTATGATAATGTAAACAAATAAGGGTTGATAGATTTTATCAGAGGGCTTTTAATACTGAAGTGAAAATTGTTTTATGTAACTGTATAATTTACGTATTTTGAGCAATTATGAGGACTTTTCTCAAACATGTTATAAACAGTGTTTTAATTGAAGTAAGCGTGAAGTTAAAGTTGAAAGATTTTCATGTAATTGAAGATGATTGCAGACTGAGGAGTTATGTACAAATGGAAAGGAGGAGAGGGATGATTGACAATGCAACATTTTTAATGTTTATCTATACACACATCTATGTATTAATATAGGTATAGAGTAAATGTGAGAGATATCTATTAAAAAACTTGCAAATTATTGTGTTCTACAGACTGTGCCGCTTTAATAAAAATCATTGTTCAACTTCATTCAAGTACGAGAGGGAAATTCTCTCTGCCTGAAGAGTTTTCCGTTTCTTCCTGAAGCACTTTGGAGCTCTGCAATTACTGCTCTAATAGAGCTTAATTAAATAAGAGCATATTCTTTAGTCTGTGTTAGCGTTTTTAGTAGAAAAGGTAAATCAGAAAGTGCTTGGGAGAACCGAATCATGTCACGCACTTAATTCTGCAGAACAGAGAACTATGACGAGCGTGTCCGTGTAATCTCTGTGTAGCCACATTATCTTCTGAGAATTCTTAACTGTTGGGTTTTTTTTCTCTGCATCCAGGTGTTTGTGACCAGAGTTTTGGAATACATGTAGCAGAGTTGGCAGCTTTCCCAAAACACGTGATAGAAAGTGCAAGAGAGAAGGCACTGGAGCTGGAGGAGTTCCAAAACATTGGCAAGTCCAAGGAATCTGAAGGAGAACCACCAGCCAAGAAATTATACAGAGAAAGAGAGGTGTGCTATCAGAAATAATTTTTAAAATTTCTTTTGCTGGAATACCTGGAAGCAAAATCATTTAAGGATTCAGATTCTCCCAAAGCTTGAGGATAATTACCTATAATGCATTTTTCTGCAACAAAATGTCTTGGCTATGATGTTCATTAGGAGTTGAAGAGATGTTCAGGGATAGTGGGTTTTAATTTAGATTAATTTCAAGTCAACACAGGCAAGAATTTTATCTAAAAACATAGTCATGAGATGGAAACTAAGTTTTTTTTTCCTCAAAGAATAATGCCCAGCAGTACAGCTTGAGTTATACAAGGGACCATGTGTGCCTGTCCAGTGGAGTTTTATTTATGCTGTGAACCAAACCAGAACTTTGTGTTCATCTCTTTTGTTGAATATTTAGTTTGTTTGCAAAGTTTCTTGGGACTTAAGATAACACCTTTTGTTACCATTGTGTAGAATATTCTTGGCTCTGCAGTTGGGTCACACCTGGTTTTGCTCACCCTTATTTGGGTGTTCATTTGTGCCGAGTTCTTAGAGCCCAGTGTGATCAGATCTGTTCACACCAGAGAAAAGCTGAATACCCAGCCTTCTCCTCTGTGCCCTTCTATGTCCCATCAGAGCTGTCACATCTCAGTAGCTGATCATATCGAAGAACATGGCAATCAGTACCTGGAATGTCCGATTTACAGGTGTCACAAAATGAAGTTTCTTTAAAGAAGCTTCGTTAGCAGGTAGTGTAAAGGAAAGCAAAGGCTGCAGGGAGCTTTTTCAGAGTATCCTGTGTCATCTTATTGCTGGATTAAGAGTCCACAGTGACATCTGTGGCAGCCTCCTGGGAAATCCACGTGCTGCTGCTTTGTGGCTTGCATTGGTTTTTGTCAGTAGTTGGGCCCTCCTCGCTGCATGAATATAAACCTTCTTCCACAAGTTTAGTTCTGTGTCCCAGCAGTCAGCCTGAAAATTCACAGCATTGTACCACATTTATCTCCTTCTGGCAGCCTTGGTAATACTGCAGTGTATGGAAGTCTTGAAATGTTTGTCCATATCCAGAACACTTCCTACATTTAAAAAGCCTTTGCTCTAGACAGAGGCTGTTACCTGTTACTTTATTTTCAGTTTCAGAGGTCAACTGCATTTGTTGTTCCTGCCTCAGTAAGTGGATCTGATGCTTTAGGTGAACAGTCTCTGGTTTGTTCTACTTTTTACTGCCAGAAAGCTTTCCCTCCAGCTACCTCAGTTTCTCCACTATTACCTTTCCTCTGTCAGATATCATGGTGAAGGAATTTTCAGATTAGTTGGGGTAAATTAAAATGACATAGCAAACGCTCGTGACATATACAGCATCTTGGTTTTTTCTTGGGTGTTTCAGTAATACATAATATTCCATAAACTGTCTAAGCAATAGAATGGCAGAGCTTTAGCTGTCTCACCCAGAGAATTTGTCTGCCTTGGTTAACATCACGTGTAGAGGGAAAAGGGTGCTATTACTTTTTGGAAACTTCTGCACTGAAAACTGCTGCATCAGTCTTAAATGATAAGAGGAAAACTAAGTAAACTTTTCAGTAGAATTCTAAAATGCAGAGGAGTAGACAAACTTCTGCATTCTGGACCAGTTGTTTCCAATACAGGGATTCTGAATACTGTTCATTGCAATGTTTGTTCTTGCTATTCAAGTCAGATTGTTTAGAAGTTCCACTTCGCCTGTTTGTGTAAAAGCATATGCATAAAGCTTAATTATCATCTGTTCTCCTTGGTGACGGCCACTCTCCAGTTGCTTGGTTACAATTTGTTCTTTGCTTTTGCATATTGAAACATTGCTTTTGATTGGCAGTCCCTTCTAAAAGTGACTAGTTTGGGTAATATGACCATTCTGGTGCTATTATTGCTGGCAGTCCTCACCTCATGTGGCTGCACGCTGGAATTAAATGTGGAACACTTACAGGAGATTATAATGTTAAATATTGTGTTTATGCTGATCAACTGGTGCTTTTTGCTCTTGGATTGGAAAAGAACTCCTGGTACCAGCATAAGTGCTTTGTTCTGATGTTCAGAACTTGATAGCAAGGACAAAAATAACCATGATTTTTGCCTGCACTGAGTTTCTGCTGATGAACAATACTTTGTAGGGAATTTGGAAAATTCCTGCTTGCAGTCTAAACATCCTTACTGTTTTCTTTTCCTTCTCTTCTCTCCATTTCAGGAAGGTGAAAAGATAATTCAGGATTTTCTTCGTCAAGTGAAAGCATTGCCCCTGACAGATATGTCAGAAGAAGACATCAAAGTCAAGTTGAAACAGCTGAGAAATGATGTGCTGGCAAAGAACAACAGTTTTGTGAATGAAATAATTTCTCGAACGAAAGTTATGTCATGAAATGTGCGAGAACAGGATACAGCTCTTGAAGCATATTTTGTATTGAAAGAACTATAATTTTCTTGTCGTGTAGCTTTTATACTTTATGATACTTGTACTGATTTATGTAGGCATTTTTTCTTGGATTGTAATTATTTTGTAAAAAATTCTGAGCACATTACGTGCCAGATTCCTGCTTTAGTTGGGATCATTTTGTCCTTACAGAAGTTTGCAATAAAATGGTTTTTCATATTGAGAATTACTGACTGCACAAACAAAATGTATAACATCTTACCAGAAGGGTGCTAGAAAGTCTTAACAGTTGAGGTGTCAAACAATTGCCACAGCCTTGGAAAGCAGCAATGCTTACACAAAATCTTTGTCTAGACCATGGTTCTTTTTTTGTGTGATGCAATTATATTAATTAATTCACTGAAGATTTAGTAATGCTATGTTAGTGCTGCATTAGAAAAAAACATCTAAGTGTGTCCAGGTAGCCAGGAAGGCCAATGGCATCCTAGTCTGTGTCAGCCAGTGTGGCCAGCAGGACCAGGGCAGTGATTTGTCCCCCTGGGCACTGGTGAGGCCACACCTCAAGTGCTGTGTCCAGTTCTGAGCCCCTCACTACAAGAAAGACATTGAGGGGCTGGAGAGACTCCAGAGGAGGACAGTGGAGCTGGGGCAGGGGCTGGAGTACAAGTCTGATGAGGAGCAGCTGAGGGAGCTGGGGGTGCTTAGCCTGGAGAAGAGGAAGGGAAACCTTACCTCTCTCTACCACTCCCTGAAGGAGGTTGTAGCAGGGTGAGAGACAGTCTCTTCTCCCAAATAACATGTGATGGGAGAAGAAGAAACAGCCTCAAGTTGCACCAGAGTTTTTGTTTGCATATTAGGAAAAATTTCTTCACCAAAAGGGTCGACAACACCATGGAGCAGGCCACCCAGAGAAGTGTCAGTCACCACCCTGGAGTTACTGACAGTACACGAAGATGTAACACTCAGGGAACATGGTTCCAATGGTGGCCTTGGCAGTGCTGGGATAATGGTTGGACTCCATAATCTTTGGTCTTTTCCAACCAGATGTTGCTGTGGTTTGTCAGAAATTTTTTGCATGTGTACCTGCACGGGGCTGGGGAGGGGTGAGGTGGGTGGGTGGGGTTTTTTTTTGTTTCATGTGTGAATGTTAATGCTTGAGTCAAATATACTACAGGCCTGCTCTTCCTGCCTTGAGTTGTGATAACGTGCATATTTTGGTGATTTTGTAATGTAAGCAGAGGCTGGGGTGAAGTTACATTTTAACTGGAACATCTGAGCTGGTCCTGATTAGTGGGGTCTGTCTACAAAGTAGGAATACATTGATTTTTATCTGATGTGCTTCTCTCATTGAGACAGTTTGAAAGCATGCTTGTGCAAGTTTATTTTCTCCTTGAAATTTAGCATTTTAAATTGCAGCTGAAGAATACTACCTATATTTAAAACTGTCACCGTTGAAAGACTAATGGGAAAAGGTGTTTGTTGCAAGAGAGGATAGGAATAAAATCATGCTGAAGATGTTAGGCAATCTCTTGCTGTGTTCAGAGATTGCACCAGTGGGTGTGTGCTGGGGACAGCAGTGCTGCTGTTAAAGCTGTGCTATAGCCCTGTGTCAGGGATTACTGTGTTGCAGTGGTCTGCATTTTAGTAATAAAAGAGGTATGATGTTCAGTTTGCTGTTGGATAATGCTTGTACTTAGACCAGAACGCAGTGATACTAGATCTACTTAAAAGAAGCACTAAAGGCTTGTTTGAGAGGTTTGGGTGCTGCATAACACCTTTTTGGCCTTTAAATTAAAATACATTCTTACTTACAAAGACAAAAACAGATTTGCATTTACAAACAGCAGAGTTGATGCATGGTCTGGAAAAGCAAGTGAATGAAAAAAGTCTGTTGCATAAAGTAATGAAAAATGTATCTGTTTTTGCAAATTTGATTGTTTCAAGCACCAAGGTATGCAAAAATGTTTGCTGGATCAAACTGCTTTAGGCAGTTCCTGTGAGGGACTGGAATGTCTGGTACTGACAGCCTCTTCCTGTGTATGCTGAGATCCCTGTGGTCTGAGCAAAGATGCCCCTTCTCACTGTCGTGTCCATGTAGCCAAGAGAACAGGCATAAAACCGTCAGAGGTCATCTCTTCCAGGAACTTCTCTATTTTCCCTTTGGCCCTGTGTGCACTCTTAAGTGTCTGCTTAGCCAAGGAGTTCCTCACTGAGCTGCCACCAGCAAGAGGGGCCACTTCTCTGCTTTGAACCCGCTTCCCAGTTTCCCTCAGTCCCCTTTGTTTATGTTCTTTGTGTCCACTCCTTCCTTTCTGGATGCAGCGCATCAGTTCTGTGTGTCTGCAGTGTGATGAGGACAGGCTGCTTTTGTTTTTGTATTGCAGTGGAGGCTGATAGAGCTGTTCCTGTGTGACCAGATTTGCCCGTCCTAGGGTGAAAGGTGCTTGTGTGTTACTCGGGAGTGATGGACCAGCTCTGGGCAGCACCTTTGTGCTTCAGAAAGGGTCTTGCGTGTCTGCAGCAAAGAAGATTCAGTTTTTCTCATGCCCTTCAGCACTCGAAAGGAAGAAGTGTGCAAGTTCCAGAGGAGAGCAGCTAGGCCAGTGAGGGGCTTGGAACACAAGCCCTATGAAGAACAGCTGAGGGAGCTGGGGTTGTTCAGCCTGGAGAAAAGGAGACTCAGAGGTGACCTTATCACTCTCTACAACTTACTGAAGGGTGGTTGTAGTCCGGTGGGGGTCGGTCTCTTTCTCCGGACAGCAACTGATAGAACGAGAGGCCACAGTCTTAAGCTGCAGCGAGGAAAATACAGGTTGGATATTAGGAGAAAGTTTTTTACAGAAAGAGTGGTAAGGTACTGGAATGGTCTGCCCAGAGAGGTAGTGGAGTCACCATCCCTGGATGTGTTCAAAAAGAGATTGGATGTGGTGCTTGATGCTGTGGTTTAGTTGAGGTTAGGGTATGGATTGGACTCGATGAGCTTGAAGGTCTCTTCCAACCTAGTGATTCTGTGATTCTGTGAAGTTAACAAGATTTTAAAACTAATCTTTTGAACTGTTTTTTCTTCTACACTACACTTCCCCCTCTCTCTGCTGCTGGATATAGGCAAGAGAAGAGCAGGCAGGGTTAAGTCTCCATATGTCAGTGCTGCTCGCAAACTGGGTTACAGGTAGTGTGATTTCATGTGAGCGGGCGGGGTGGCTATTTTTGCTACTTCCAATTTAGCTTTTTGTTCAGAAATGTACCTATGGGGCAGGAGCAATTCCAGAACTTGTCTGCTTATTATAGAGCTGTGCCAGGGATGCAAAGATTATCAAAGTTTCAAAAGAAAATAGCGAGGCTGTTGAGGAGCGGTGAGGCCATGCACTGTTAGCCCTGAATAAAGATGCAAGGTTCCCTTTGCTCATTCAGCTGAGGAAGCTTGGCACTGAATGCTTGCTGCAGGCAAGTGCTCTTTCTGGTATCTGCTGTTACTGTTCATCTAGAAGGCTCTTTTATGAAGAAAACTGCATTAGATTGGGTAAAACAGAGCAGGGGACATGAGCAAACACTGAAGGAATTAATTTTCCTTTGATGATTTTACTGCCCTTTTAGTGATCAGGATCAACCTCTTTGTGTGCGGGAGCACCTGGTAGCCAGCCTGATGGGAAAGTGTTGGGTTTACCTCTTGGGTTGCGGCCAAAGGCTCCAGTCAGGGTTGCATGACTCCAGGGATCAAGGTCACAAATGCAGGGAACGCTGCCTGCCACCTCGGGACTCGGCTCTGTGTGTTCCAGCTTGCAGCTGTGCCTGCTCATCTCAAACAACAATGCAGCCGCCAAGTGGCTCTGTGTCTCTTTCCACCACGGGAGCTGAGGTGGCTCTGGGATCAGAAATGGCAGGAATGGGACTGAGGTGAGTCCTTGCCCACTGGCAGATGCACTGACACTGGCTTGGGGAGACTTTCAATCCTCGGAGAGCTTCGGATCCCTGCCGGTGAGAACCGGCCCGTCGGTGGCCTGGCTCTGTGCAGCATAACGACTTTGCATTGGCTCCTGGTGGATGTAGCTGTTCTGGGCTGACAACCACCCTCTAAGTGACTGGGACTGCTCGTGGTTCAACTTTTCCAGAGACAGGGAAGCAGGCAAGAGCTCGTTTCTGAGTCCTGGGATTGTGTGAGCAGTTTCACCTGGTTTGGTGCAAGATTACGAGGACAGTTTAAGCTGGTTTTCATGGCATTAATTTAAAGAGTTTTCAAACACCCAACCACTCACTACACAGGCTGAGCAATTTCTACACTGGCTACAAAGCAGTGAGACAGATGGTCTTGCTATTCTGCAGTGGGGCAGATTTGTTTGAAAAAATCAAGGGAGAGCAGTTGTTGCTCTGCGTCTGAAGTAGTGTGAGGTCATGCATTGAATTCCTTGCCTCTTGCTGGCCTGGGAGGAAGGAAAACACGTGGCCTCAGCAGCCTGAAGCCTTAAAATTCAGGGGAGAAGTGCTGTCATCTTTCTGAGATGGCTGCGACCCTTGCAGGTAGAACTTGGCTCTTGATGCTGTTTGCTGAAAAAGCCTTGTTAGCAGTTGTCTCTCAGATACTCCTGTTCCTCTCCCAGCCTTGCAGCTGCCTTTCCCAGCCTGTTGCCTTTCCTCTCTCTGCTCCTGCCAAGCTCCTGCACTGTTCCTGTGCACAGGGGAGCACCTCGCAGTGCTCCTTTTATGTATGTGTGTCTCTCCCAGCTGCCAGCAATGCTTTTTATTTGCTTGGGGTGGGACAGGGGTAGATACATCCCTGCAGGTGCTGCTTTGCCAGTCAAAGAGAGAGGAACCAACCTCTGCTGTTAAAGAGGGAAGTGACAATTTCTGATCATATTTAGTGGCAGCTGGGACTTACCCTCCTGACACGCTGTCCCCCGACCCAGCAGGAGTGCCTGTAGCTGAGGGAAACAATAGTGTAAAGCACTGTGTTTGCTCCTGCAGCAGCAGCGAGTAGTGCTTTTCCTAGAGGTGAGAAAACGTGTTTGCTTTTTTGCCTTCGTGGGAAAAAAAGGTGCCTTGGCACCTGGTTTGAGCTGCTGGATGCCTGTGGCAGTGTCCTTAAGGATGTAATCGTTCTGTCTTTGTGGGGACAGCTGGAAAACTGAAAACTGCTGTGCTAAACAACGAGAGCTGAGGGAAAAGCTGAGAATAAATAGCCTGTGCTTATGAGAACATTTCCCCTGCTGATCCACTCCATCCTGCTGCACGCTGAAAAGTCATTGCTCGTCAGGGCGAAGCGCTTGCACAGGGGGTGGCTTCAATATGCTCTTTCTTTCTCCAAAAATTAGGCAACTGCTCCCCTGTGTGTTGCTGTGGACTCTGGCAATGGGCCCAGCTGCCATGGCAAGGAGCAGACCTGCACTGGGAAGGCTAGTGCACATCATTCTGGCAGTCTGGTCCCATCTCCAGTCTGCTTCTGCACTGTGCTCTGGGGAAGGCAGGAAGATGGGCAGCACTCCTAAAGAGTGTCTGTGCCTGCCTGAAGATGCTGCTTTATATGCTGAGGAACATGATTTATTTTCAAACTGAGATTTTGAAATATCTTCTGTCCTGCACCTTTCTTTTTGTGCACAAAACCTCAGGAAAGCGTCCGCCTCTGTGGACTTCAGACCAGGGATTGTCAGTGTTTTCAGCATGCCCGCTGGTTTCCCTTGTGTGGCTGTTCCCAGATGCCTCTGACAGCAGGCAGTCCAAGCTTTTAAACCTCTCTGCACCCACCTGACTCCATCCAGAGCTGCCTGGGGACCTGCTCTCCCTGTGCAGGTGCAGCCAGAGTGGCACTCCAGGGAGACAGAGAGAGACAGCAAAGTGTGCCACGTGCTGCACCTCCTCCCCAGGGCCTGTGGTTCAACAAAAAACACTCTACAAAGGATCAGAAATGTAGCTGTCAGAATGTGGTTCCAAGCCTTGCAAGGAATGACAGCATGTGTTACCATGGTGCAGGCCTTGCGGGTTTTAGGTGACTGGGGAAATGCCGTTCAGAAGCAATTCTCCTCTGCCTGGATATTTGCAGTAATTCTTCCTCGTGTCTTTCTGCTGGAGGTTCTTGCTGACCTGAATGTCCCTTCCTTGGTTTTCAGGCTCTCAGCATAATGGCAAGTAGTTTTCTTACGCTTTCATGTGCTAATGAAGAAGGTAAAGATAAAACCCAAGCTTCATATCAATGTTCAACACCCGAATTACCAGCAAGGTGATTCTGATGCTCATTTTAGTGCAGATGCTCTGGCTGTAGTCTTTTTTCGCCAGGACCTGGGAGGGCAGTGTAGGAGTTTTGGTTTCTGTACCTGCTGGCTCTTTTCAGCTTGGGCAGTAATAGATTTTTCAAGCTCACTCTCCCTTTCTGCTTGCAGGAAGTCATCTCTCATATCTTCATCTTGCCGTGTCATTTATCATTCAGTTCAGGGACACTGGGATGCACGGTAGCAATTCACTCGCACCTTGGTGGCAATGAATGACATTAAAAGGTAGAAAAGGAAGCCTGCTTACTTCGTGCCTGCTGCATAAAAGGATGTGTATTATGGCGCCCAAGGCTGGTGACGTAGGTGCAGGAAATCCGGGGGGTGCATGTGAGCTCTGTGAGAGTGGCTGTACATCCCCAGTGGAACTCAAGCAGCCCCCCGGGCTCAAAAGCTGCACTTCTCCATGCTGAGACAAAAGCCTGAGGCAGCAAGAGTGACTGCACCAGCTGGGAGCAGCCACCTGGGGTAGCTCTGACAGTGCAGAGTCCACAGCGTGATCTCCTTTGGTCCAGTTTGGGGGCACCCTGGTTGCTGTAGGAGCCCTGGCCCCCAGCACAGGCTGGCCTTTCTCTGGAAGTGCTCTGGAAGGTGCTGTTTCAGCACTCGTTTGGCCACTGCCGTTTTGCTCTAGTTATTCCCTTTAACTTAAGAAAAGCCATCTGAGACCAAAACCACCTGTCTGAGGTTGCCCTGGAAAATGAGCAGCACTTGCTAAGCAGGCAGTGGATCACCAGCACCTATGAAACACTTGCATGGCTGGGTGGCTTGCTTAAAATATTTGATCTTCTGAGGGGGAAGCTCCTGTGGGACCCCAGCTCAGACCTGCCCCGCTGCTGTGGAGCCACCTCACAGTGCAGTAACACAGACCTGGAGCAGAGCTAACCTGGCTCTAGCAGACCTGAGTCATACTCCTGGTCATCTGATGTGCAATTCCACCTACAGCAGCATTTTAATGGCTCCTTTTTTTTTTTTTTGGACTCTGGGAAGGAAATCAATTTCCGAAAGGGAAGCCTTGCAGAAGCCCCTCTTTCTGTGCTGCTGTGGCCGGATTTCAAGCACGATGTAGTATGATACAACACTGGTTATGAGAAAACTGCAGTGCTGTTTATCTTTCTGCTGTGGAGAGCCACAGGATTAACTCTGTAATCTCTCTTGTAAGAGGTGTGCTCATTCAGTGTGAATCGGAGGAGCTGCATCAAGTAAATGCTTTTTTTTACCCTGAGATTAGACTGGCTGTTGATTTGGCCCATGAATCCACGCTAATGCTGTTGTGCTCTCAGTAGTTCTCAATGGTTTAATTTCTCTCTGGAGTGTAGTTTGTAGATAAAAGTGTAATTTTCTTGCTGGAAAACTTCGAAAGCTGATGAGTATCTTACCCACTAGTATTACAAAGTTCAGTTTTACTGTTTTTTTCAAGAATGAGAACTGGTCTCCATCAGTGACTAGATGCTTTTTTATCCTGTGCACATGAGAGGAAATCAAACCATCCAAGGCTTTGCTGCACCTCCCACGCATCCTGAGGCATGCACTTCTGAGGATTTTTCTTTTTCCATTACCCTTATCAAAGGACATCATTCAAGGCATCAGGCTGCTTGAAGGTATTTAATGTGAATAAGGAGTTTTTGGGGGAGTGTTGTAACCAGTGCAGTAATCTGACATTTGCAGATAATGCCTAAAAACTTGCTCCTTGGCCCTTCCAGGA
The DNA here is from genome assembly GCA_013398015.1 of Oreocharis arfaki. NCBI lineage: Eukaryota > Metazoa > Chordata > Aves > Passeriformes > Paramythiidae > Oreocharis > Oreocharis arfaki. The sequence continues at coordinate 229,957 of VZRR01000014.1, read as the reverse complement.
GGACACAGTAGCATGTGAGGGATGCTTGGTATGAAATCCTGAGCTGCTGTGCCTGCTTTGGGCCAGTCCGTTTATGAGGCCTGCCTAAGTAGGATCTTTATCCAAAGGGGGAAATTTAGTCTAGAAAATAGATTGCAATGCATCTGGTCTATAGAGAGCAGGCAGCCATCAATGCATTTCACAAGGAGCTCAAAGAAACGTCCATAACTGTCAGTCAGGAGAGTTTTGGAAAGTTCCCATGGCTGAAGTGGTCAAGTGCCTTGTCTGCTTTTCAGATGGTGTTGGACACCTTTGGTTGCTGAAGGAGGGATGCTGTTCTCTGCCTCTCCTGCAGTTTAGTGTATCCCCAAACACAGTCCTGCTTTGCACTGTAACCAGCACACTGCAGATGCACAATGTAAATTCCTCTGGTTTTAGTGCTGTGGAATTGGGTAGACAAACAGGGAGGAGAGGAGGAGCCCAGCCACGAGGAGCATGTGCTTAAACTGCACTGGTGCAAATGGAGAACCACAGGGTGTTCACTTCACCTACCACAGCCTGCTTGGTTTTGCTGGTATGTGAGTTAGTGACAAAACCTGCACTGATTAGAATAGAGCAGGATGCGGTCACCCTAAGTCTGTGTGTGACATTTCGATTCTCACTCCCTTGGGTAGTGAAAACAAGCCCTGAGCCCTTTGAAGTTGAATGGGGTCCTGAACCTGAAGACTGAAATGTGGGGCCCCTGCCCAGGCTCTGGGTGTGGAGGACCAGTGCATGGCCAGTCAGAGACCACTACTGAAAGCATCTCAGTCTTTAACTAGTCACCAGGAGAGCTGCTCTTTACCGGACCCCTTTATATTCACTGCCCTCTCATCTCTGTTTCTCCCTGACTTCTCATCTGACTTTGTCTGTCTTCTCCATCTCTTTGTCACCTGTCTGTTGTTATCCTCCCTTCCCCTGTGTAGGACACCATAGATGATGGTTGGAACACAGGTTGGTGATCAGGGAAGCACATGACAGGGCTAAGCAGGGGGCAAATCCTCTGTGGGCAGGTGGGAGATGCTGCAATTTTTGGATGCCCTTCACATGCTGCTCTAAAAAAGCCACACAAACAAACCAACCAACAAACAAACAGAAGCTGTTTGCACTCAGAAAATAGTCCTATTTCTTCTTTAAAAAAATGTGTACACTAGCAAAGTCTTTCAATTCCAGCTGGGGAGGAAGGTGGCTGCAAAGATCGATGCTCCTGAATGTGTGCAGGCAGAACAGCTCCAGGACTTTGCAATTTTTGGATGCCCTTCACATGCTGCTCTAAAAAAGCCACACAAACAAACCAACCAACAAACAAACAGAAGCTGTTTGCACTCAGAAAATAGTCCTATTTCTTCTTTAAAAAAATGTGTACACTAGCAAAGTCTTTCAATTCCAGCTGGGGAGGAAGGTGGCTGCAAAGATCGATGCTCCTGAATGTGTGCAGGCAGAACAGCTCCAGGACTTGGATGGCAGAAAGCTTGATGCCATCAGGTTTTGTGCCTGCTGAAAATTCACCTTTCTAGAAATGCTTTTCCCCACTGTTCTGCACCCTCTGTCAGGCCATGTTAAAAACACCCCTGAGAGCGGACAAGCTGTGATGAGTAGGATGTGAGTCCCTGTGGCAGAGTGTGAGCTGTGGAAAAACCCTGGCTGGGCTCGGCTTGTAGCAGTTTCAGAGAGACCAGATAGAAACCAGCTTAACAAAAATAAGTTCTCAGCTTTAATGTACCCTGAAAGTCAGCAGTTCCTATTCTAAAATGGACTGAGCAGCCAAAAATGGTTGCTGGAAGAACTGTATAGGAAGATGTTGGTCTTTATCCATTTCTTGTGGGAAAAGAACACGGGCAGGCATCCTCATTGTTGTACTGAAAGGAAAAGGGCTCATTTTTTCCCCTCTGAAGCAGGACCCTAAATAAAACCACTTGAGTGTCACCTCACCCCCCCACTCAGCCCCTCTCTGGGGAGAGCAGCATTTATTCTAACCCATATTTTTAGTGGCTTGCGACCCTATAGCCTGTCCAAATAGAAATGCCCGTTGATAAAGTATTGGGATTGGAATGACTAAATTTCTTCAGCAGTGGGGGAAGAAAATCCAAGTGGGGACCTGTCACTTCTCTCCCCCTGAGGTGTCTCCACAGCCTGTGGCATTTAACTGCAGAGGAGAAAAACTTGCAGTTTGAACTGAACACCACACCACTCACAAGGCAAATGCTGCCTACTCAGAGCTCTCCTCATGGTCTCAACATCCGCCTTGCAGGTGCTTTAATACCACCCACAACAAATTTCCTGCCTGCACAGGAAAGCACTGAAACAAGCAAGAACGAGCTTTCTGAAGGATGATGCTCCCAGACTCCCAGAGCTGCCACCATAGTGTATTAAACACTAACGGGGTACTAGAAAAATACTGGAGGGTATAGGACTGATGCTAATAACACCTAGCTGCAGTTTCTGGAGTTTTAAAAGATTTTAGAGAAAAGATGACTGATAGTGCTGCATGATGCAGGAAATCCATCCTCTCCTGACTATATGGGATGCTACTGGTGCTGATTCGAGCGTATCAAAATCATCTCTTGCCCTGAGAAACTTTCCCCTCAGCCCTGAGCATCTCTGGGTACCAGCAGTATCTTGGAATTATGTTCTTTGTGGGAGTTGTTTCTCTCCTGGCAGGTTGTGCAGATTCTCTATGTCAGCACCACATTCTCATCAGAAGTGGGAGATGTGGGAACGGCGCCACTGCTGAGCCAAAGGGCTGATGGGCAGAGAGGAAATGTACCAGATGAACAGGATGAGAGGAAACGGTTAGATTGGATATTAGGAAATGATTTTTCACTGAAAAGGTTGTCAACTATTGGAACAGGCTGCCCAGGGAAGTGGTGGAGTCACCATCCCTGGAGGTATTTAGAAGTGATGTAGGTGTGGCACTCAGGGACACGGTTTAGAGGTGGGCTCGGCAGGGCTGGGTTAATGATTGGACTCGGTGATCTTAGAGGCCTGTCCCAACTTTAATGATTCTGTAATTCTGTGATTCACTGAAAGAGAAGTGTCACCCTGAATGCCAGGCTCCTGCCAACCCATCAGCCCTCCTTTCATTCTGTTGGGCAAAGACAATTTCTTAAAAACCCTTTAATAAAATTATGTTCTTAAAAAAACCTGCTTTTGAGTCTCCTCTGCTGGAGTTGTTATGTATTTATTTGCTTGAAGGGCATCCAGGAGCGCTTCTTTGTGCACTAGTGCCAAACCAGCTTCTGCTTGCAAACGGGATGGATGCTGGCTGTGCTCTGGGTGCTGCCCCAGGGCTGACAAGGCAGCTGAGTGTCACTGTGTCTGCACAACTCTTGCTGTACTTGGGGCCCTGTGGCGCTGCAGCTGATGCAGGTGCCCAAGAGCCACCTTGCCAGGGAGACCTGGGCACCATGGTGGCACCCATTCCCCTGCTCAGAGTCTGGATCCTGAGGTGTCCTGCAGGTCTGACCAAAGTGAGAGGTAGGAAGGTGAGAAATGGCTAAAACACTGCAGCTGATGTGCCTATACCCCCATGGTGTCCCCATCCCTCTCAGCTGGTTTGTGCAGGAATAGCCCTGAGAGAAGAGTCTGCTGAGATGGGTGCTGGACAGCCCCCAACTGCAGCCCAAATTTCCCCAGAGGCAGCCAGGTCTCCCCACATTTGGTTTTAGGGCTTTGGGCAGCTGACCCCACGCCTGGCAGTGGACAGGGAGTTATCCCCCACCTGCACTAGCTCTGCCCCTGCTTGTGGTAAGTTGTATTTTTTGCTGTGGAGATGCACAGAGCGTGTATGAACCCTCTCTGATGGTTTGTGCTGGCTGCACCCATCTTCAGCACCTCTGTGGAAAAGAAAGCAGGAGCACCCGTGACATGAGGCAGGATTTTGCACTGGTTATGTTTCCATTTGCTTTGGAAAATAAAATGATATGTTCTAGCAAGAAAGTGCTGTGATATTTCTGGGAACTTTCCAGCAGAGCCTGTCTGGCTCCAGATTTCTCTGTAGTCTCTGCTCTTTGTAGGTGAAACCAATCAAAAAGAGTGAACAATCCCTCACAATTGTTTTCACGTGCACTTTTGAAGTAATTTTTTTACAGCATTGCAGTGTAGATCAAAATGAATTTAGGTTGGGACTTGATACCATAAAAAAACTTCTAAAAAGTTAGCTCGCTGCCTTTCCAGTGCCTAGGTGCAAAGCAAAAATAAAGTCATTTTTAGGATAGCTTTTTAAAATTGCTGAGAGATGCAGCTGTCTTTTCACTGGCAGTTTCAAAACCTAGTGCTATGCTTTTTTTAGACTGCTTTGATAAATGGATGTTTTGTTACAATCCCACTGAGCTGAGCTGCTTTCCGATTCCTGCCTCCTAATCCTGATACCTGCACGATGGGAGGGTTTGTCCCCCTCAGCTTTTTGCGTGGCAACATCTGCTTTCAGCTCCTTCAATTGCCTTTAATAACAATACTCCCAGTGGCCTGACGTCCACTTTTACCACCTTTATGTGCACAAGGGAGTTGGTTTGGTGAAAAGTTCAGAAACTGCCGAATATTCTGTGTTTCTGTTGGAGCCAAGGTGCTCAGGATTTGTAGGGTCAGGACTCTGATCATCTGCAGGAGGAACCACACAGAAAAATGTGCTGCCTACAGCGTTGGTGTGGGGCTCAGATTCCTGCACGGGTCTCCCATGCCGTGGTGGACAAGTCCTGGACTCTCTGGTATCTTTCTGTGTAGAGACTCACAGAATCATTCAGGTTGGAAAAGACTCACGAGACCATCAAATAATGTATATGAAGCGAAGGTGCCAAAAATGTCTCATTCAGAGGCTTGTGGAGAAGCTTACAGCTGGTCACGAGATGCTTGGAAATCACCAGCGACAGAAGGGAGCCAAGATGGAGCGTCTGATTCATCCACAGGCTTCTCATTATTGATAATGCTCTGAGGGGCCAGAAAAAAGGTAATTGCACTTCAGATGGAAGCAGTGACTAAAAAATAATCCTTGATGGTTCATTTTTTTTCTCTAAAGGGCTGTGGATACAGCCTGTAACTGCCTATAACCATTTTTAATATGAGGTAATTTCTGCTTTAATGATCTCGCAGATCTCAAGGATATGCTAACATTTACCACCAACTATTAGATCTACATAGGAATATTTCATTTCTTCAGTACTAGCACAGATGATGCTCATGAGAGGTTGCTTAATTATACCTACGTTTTGGAAGATGAGAGATAAAAATAAATATTGGTACAAATCAACATGATTATAAGGGTATGAATAATCTTGTCCGTATTGGCTTTTTTCCTTTCCAGTTGCTGGTGGTTTTTACCTGGTTTGCAGAGAGTCCGGGGATGAGTGTTTCTCTCCCTGTACAATTCAGATGAATTGGTTTGATTTTGCATTGCAAATGCAGTTGATGTAATGAGACATGGACTGTTGCAGCTCCTGGCACGGACACGGCTCCGGCCAGGAGAGCAGGAGAAGAAATCCAGCCCTGTCTGACCAGGCAGGAGTGAGCTGGGGAGAGCCTGAAGCACATGGATAAAGCAAAGGTACCCCTTCATCTTACCCCAGAGGAGTCCTTCTGGTTTGGTCCCTCCACTGGTTTCATCACTTATTTTCCCATGCCATTAAGCTGCAGCAGTGTGTTAGGCTAAATAGTTTTTCTTCCCTGGACATCACAGGTTAGAAGAAATACCTCATTTGAAAGACTTCCTATCAAATTCCCACATGTTTCCTACTAAAACAGCAGAGGCTTGGAGTCACTTGTCCAGTATCATTTCCCCAAGAAGGGGTAGGGACAGCCACTGGTCTGCAGCTCAGCGAGGATGGAGGATTTATCTCTTTTGGGAGACAGACGGTCTGAGGAACAGCACAGAACTCGTCTATCAGTATCCACGTGCTGCTAGTGCACAGGCCTGCCCTTGGTGTAGGGCATGGCAGGAGAGCAAACCATGCTGAAAGCAGAGAGGTGCCATTAGATGGCCACTCTTAGCTCATGGCTGCACTAGATCCTCCCCACCAAGCATTTTGTTATTCCTCTCTCTGGTTTACCAGGAGCATAAGCAGGTCAAAATAATTTCCTTGGCCAAGGGAGCCATACATGCAGTATTTTGCCATCTGATTGACATTTAGGTGGTGATGGACATATGGACATAAAACTTTGTCCAACAGGCATCCACCTGCAGCTGTCGGGGTGAGGGAAGGGTGCTCCCTCTCCTAATTCTGCCAATATGCCCAAAGGGAAAGTGCCCCCAGCTCTTTGCCACTGCTCCAGGGCTGGATCACCCAGGACCATCTCTCTTGGTGTCAACATGATGTGTGTGTTAAAGGCAATCAGAAGTTTTCATGCAGAAGATCTGTGACACTCAAATGTCGATAAATTCCAAAATAAAGGGTTTGATCACAGCATTATAAACTTCCCACATGAACCATTTTGAATGACTGGAGGGTGACAATCTAAATATAAATGTAATTTCTTTTTTAAAACTGACTTCAGGCACATATATACAGCTTCGGTTGACTTTCAAGAGGAGTCTGTGGGAACATCTGACAGCAAAATTAAGTTATGTGTTTCTTGTGGGAGTTCGTTTCCTCCAAAAACAGCAAACGCCTTGTTTCCCTGGCACTCAGATTTTTAACCTAGCAGGATATGACCTGTTTTTAATTACCCCCAGTGACAGAATTTTGTCCTTTGAAGGAATCACTCGGGGTGTGAAGGGGAACAAGGACATTCAGTGCAAATGTGAGGGTGTGATTCATTTCTAGAGCTGGTGTGGTGATCAGCTCAGCCATGGAGGTTTTGGCACTGATTTCAGCAGGTCACAAGGTCACACACAGCTCTTGTATTAGTTTGGGAGAATAAAGCAGTGGGAAGGGAACAGAGGACTTGGAAGCAGGCAGAGGAATAAATGGGGTAAGAGACCAATTAAAGGGGATAAAAGCAAAGAGAAAAACAGTGGGCATAGTGAGGGCTTTAATGACTTGTACAGCACATTTCGAGGGTATCTCAGGTGAAACCTTTTTTGGAACACTCATTCAAATAGCGTCATTTCCACCAAAATAACTGGTTACATGACTAGGGTGAGGTGGATTTTAACCTTTATATAATCTTCCTATATAAATGCAACAGTTGCACAAAATGCAGTTTTCGGATACGGTGTAGAGAGAATCACAGAATCACAGAATCAGTTAGGGTGGTGAAGACCTCTGAGATCATCCAGTCCAGCCTTTGGCTGAACACCACCACATCAACTTGGCCATGGCACTGAGTGCCATGTCCAGCTGTTCCTTGAACACCACCAGGGTTGGTGACTCCACCACCTCCCTCCATTCCAACGCCTGACAACCCCTTCCATGGAGAAATTCTTCCTTGATGCCCAACATGACCCTCCCCTGGCACAGCTTGAGGCTGTGTCCTCCACTCCTGTTGCTGGTTGCTTAGGAGAAGAGACCAACCCACACCTGGCCACAGCCTTCTTTCAGGGAGTTGTAGAGAGTGATAAGGTCACCCCTGAGCTTCCTTTTCTCCAGGCTGAACCCCCCCAGCTCCTCCAGTCATTCCTCATGGGATTTACCCTCCAGACCCTTCACCAGCTTCATTCTCTGGACTCATTCCAGCACCCTGAAGGTGTCAGTGTGTTTCTAGGTGTGTGATCAGGTGCCCGCTAGAGATGGAAGGACAATGAAACTCAGAGCCAGGAAAACCCAGCAGCAGTCATCTCAACCCAATGAAGTTTGCAGCTCGGTGTCTGGAACCACTGGAAACACCAATACACAATTAAACCCCAAATCTCAGTGCACAAGGTCTAATGAATCACCTGTAATTGCCCCATCCTGTACACGCCAGCTCTGTGCAGGGCTCTGTCGGGCACATTCGGTTTCTAGAAATTAAGGCCGCATCTTCTGCCAGGCCCCATCTTCTGCCGTGTCTCAGTGAGCTGGGAGCAGGATGGGAGTGTCAGAAATGCACATGTGCCCGTTGTGGGGCATGCTGGAAAGGAGGGAAGCCAGCGGGGCACAGCGGTGACAGGCCAGCAGGCAGCCTGGACACCGAGCCGGTACTGGTATGAGCATGGGATTAAATCCTAGCGACACATTTGGGAACCTGAGGCAGCCCCATCATCCTGGTAATGTAAATATAAATGCAGCCCTTATGTGAGGGCTGGATCGTGCTGCAATAAATCGGATTAAGGGCTATTTTTACATTCCTGCCTCTGGAGAGGGGTTTGGAGGCCTGGAGACAGATGCATGTGCCCTGGCTGGGTACTGGCAGCCCTGTACCCTCTCCTAGAGGGGTCACCTGAGGGCAGCACGGATGAGCTTCCCACCAGCAGCAGAAACAAGAGAAATCATCCCCCAGTGAGCTTGCTGCCTCCTGATACGCACCAAGACTGGATGTTTTCACAGTGGCCTTCTGCCTACACCAGCACAAGCCACTTGAGACACCTCAGAGCAGCTGTGGGAGCCGCTGGTGCTGCTCATCCTGGTGAGTTTTCTCATCCACTCATTTGCTTTGTTGCCTTCTTGGAGAGCAGAGCTCTGTAAATTTATTTTTTTTCCATTAGGAAATGAGCTGAGGTAGCTGCTGGCTCCTCAGGGATATATTTGCAAATCAGGAAGGCACTGGAACAGTAACGTCAAAATATAGTGGTGTAAAAAGGGCAATTATTAAAAACAAAAAAAGGTAATTTCTGATTTTCTGTAAATATCAGTATCTACCAGATTAGCAGGATTTTCCCACCACACTCTATGATGGAGAACTTTATGGCTGGAATTGTGAAGAATTTGAAACAGTCTAAAAATCTCAACTTCTTTGAAGCATGGGAGACCCTGAATAAATCCCAGGGGAATTGGATTCCTAGCATAGCAATTTTGGGGACACCCAACATCAGTGAAATGAGTACTAAACAGCCAAAAATTTCCCTCTCCCCCTCACTGCTGGGCCTAGCATAACTTTTGGTGGCTGCAACTGTTCAGCCCTTATCCTTTCTGCCGGGAAAGTAAGTTGTGTTTGTTTTGGCAGGTTTTGTGTCTGGCTGGACAGTGCAGCAGCAGGTGCCATCCCAGGGCATGTACCCAGCACCAGCTCTTGCTGGGGCACGTTTTATGTAGCTGAGGAGATGGGGACAGCAGTGGAGGCTTTGCCTGGGTTTATAAACCAGAAAGGTTTGCCCTCTGGGTCCATGTTATCTAGCAAGATTAGCAAGCCTCCACTTTTAGTGCAGTGACATTTCTCTGTTCGCAATGTGATTGATCTTTTAAGTGCCTTTCTAGTCATATCAACATTCCCAAGATTTATCTTAATACCTTGGACAGATGGCTTCTATTGATTTGAATGGAAGTTGTGGAGAGCGGATATATTGGGAGTTCCTTGTAACTGTTTACAGAGCAAACAGCTTCCATCTGCTCTCTATTTTATTGCAAAGCAAAGGATCACTCAGCTGCAGAATTTAAGAGATGACCATTGGGTGCACTGCAAGTACGTCCCACCAGTTGTTATCCCACCTGCCTCTGCTCGACCATACACAGTGTACCCAGCATCTGGGGAGTTGTGGGGCCTCCCCATATGGCTCTGAGGTCTCCAAGCCATCCATTTCCAAGGGGGTCTCTCACCCAGGAGGTGCTCCTGCCTCGCCTCCCTCTCTCCACGCTCAGAAGAAAAAACAAGAGTACTCGCATACACATCCCAGGCAACATTTTGTCTCCTGTTTATTTCAAAAGTCTTTGTAATAGCTTAATTGCAACATTCCGAACCTCACCTGGAATTTGACATCCTCCCAGATGTACAGAATTCATACTCCATCATGTTTCACGGCATTAAAAACACACAGGAATGTTCCCCGGACACCATCAGTGGGTTCTTCCACAGTCTCATTAACCACCAGCTCCACACATCCTCTGCCAACGCCTCTGCACCGCTCTGCAAAGCAGCTGCACATCAGCTGTCTCTGCCTCCTGGATCCATAACCATGTTTCTGTGAATGAAGGGGTGCCAAGCCCAAAATACCCATTTTTGTTTGCAAACTGTGTATGACGTACCAGTAGAAACGTGAACCGTGTTTGATTGGCTCTGTATATGGCTTTTAGTCCTCTTCATTCAAAGATCTTACAGTGGAAAAATCCTGAGCTGACACCAAAAATGGGACAGATTTGATAAGAGCACTCACAATTATGGTATGAGTTGGAGGCTAAGCTCCTGTCAACCCAGAATTAAAGCATTTTTAAAACCGCCACTTGTTTAAACAGATTTCAATCTTGAAATTTATTCCAGTTTAATGTTTTGCCAAGAAGCATCATCTGAAAGAGTAAAAATCTATGTTTTCCAATCAGCAATTTACAGGAACTTATGTTTCTTCATTTCACCTCTTAACTTGGCAAACACTACCAAAATTGTGATGGAAAAATACATGCATCTCCTTTTGACTTCTAGTAGGCATTTAAGTCATTACATCTGTTTAATTAGGCTATTTACTACCTGCAACTCAACCAAGTTACTCCAGATTCAAGCCACTTGCTTCTTTGACCCTACCATCTCTTTTGGCTTATTTAGGTAATCTCTGTGTGGTTCAGCTCTTTGGGAGTATGTTGAGTTATGTCAGGCACTGGCTGCAGCTGTTTCTGGAATGGCAAAATGTCCTTTTTTCTGACCAACACTCATCTGACATTCCTCTTGGTTGTTAAAAATGTCCCTGGCTAATACCCATACACACCAGTGACAGTAAATTACGTGTGCAATGCTTGCTGCCATCCTCTGATTTCAGTAGCAGGGATGTGAAATGTCCCTAACAGCATAGAAACAGCTGCAGAAACTTGTCCAGGAAGTGCCATTTTGGCGCTGCAGCTGTTTTGCAGGGCAATGTCCAGCACCCCAAACATCCAGCTGATGCTCTCCTGAACCCAAACTTCTCCCACTGCCAAGAAAACATGTAGCTGCTGCAGACAGAGGCAGCTCTGCTCAGAATTTTTGCATGTGAGATCCTTACCACCTCATTTACAATTATTTTGCTTTTTTGATATGCTGATAATGGATGTTTGGGTTTTCTGTTCGGGGTTTTTTCCTCCTTTTTTTTGAAAAATCATGACCACTTGAAGGTCAGCTGCGAAATGGACTGAATGATCAGTGCAGGAAAATTGAAAATCATAACATCTTGTGTGTAGGCTGTGAATAATGGGCAACACCCTTTGGATCATTAAAATAGAAAATGATCTCTCTGTTTTCCACTGTTTTTAGCCCATTAAGAAGGCAGGGATAAGAGCACATTGCTGATGATTTGCACCACTCTCATGGCAGTAAAATTCCTGGCAGAGCAGAGGCTGGCAGTGGGGTGGCTCTCACCGCAGCGGGGGCTTGGCTGGAGGAGGCAGCTGTGGTTTGCCATGACATTCAGCTGCTCTCCAAAAACCACAGGCACCCTGAGCCAGGGCCATTTTGTCCATTTTCTGCTGGGGACTGGACCAGTATTTACGGTGTCTGGATGATGGGCATGCTTAAATTTGGGGATGGAGGCAAGTCCACCCCTGGGTGCTGTGCAGACCAAGGCATGTCCTCAGATACATTTTGCTTTCATATAGATAAAGAAAACATAAGCTTTGCACACCCTGGTGCTGGCAGAAACCAAGGCTTTTCCCCAAAAGATGCAGGTGCATTGAGCATTGGAAAAGAATGATAATTTTGTGACACATGCCTGAGCCCTGGTGTCCAACTGTATATTTTAGCACCTTACTTTCTGTTCAGAACACCACTTACTTTTGTTGATTCACTTTACTGGTAAGACAGTTTTTCTTGTTTTTACTGATAAAGATCTCTTAGAAAATATAGCCAGACTTGGTAATTGATTCATCTCGTAATATTTATGTATGCTGTCATCATATGGAAGGTCTAAACAAATCTCTCTATCCATTTTATGAGCAGAGAAGGATCACAGGAGAATTACTGCTTTGCCAGTGCAGAGGCACTGCAAAGACAAAATGAGTTGACAGCTGCACCTGTGTCCCAAACACTCCTGTTTCAGGAACAACCCGGGGTTCAGAGGTGGCCAGAAACAGCCTAGCACAGGCTACAGCACTTTGCTGTGCTTCTCAGGAGAGGCTCAATGCAGTGTCCGTCTCCTTTTTTACTACTGGCAAACATCTCCTGAGGCTCAGCAAAGGGAACTGCCCGCTTCCACCCAGCCAAGCTGCTTTAAGCACCCCACTGCCAACTCCCAGCCACCAAACCAACCTCCAAAATAACATCTTTGTGCATCAAGAGTCCGTCCATCACCCTTGGTGCTGTAGCTGCGTGGCCTTTATGATAAAAGTGGTTAGCAGCCGGTCCAGCCCTGTGATTTATGTTTCTTTGCTTGAACTGGAATTATATTAGCATGCCCTTGGTTTGCAATGGCCAAACAGGTACAAATATTCAGGTTTTGAAGGTTTATACATGCAATTCTGTTTGCAGCAATCAGGCAGGCTCTGTTTTAATCCCTCTAGAAGCTCTGTTCATAGGAGCAAATGTACAGCATAGGGCATTTTCCAAATGGGAGCTACATACTTCTGACGTTAAGAATTTGAAACAAATTAGATAGAACGGGCAAATGAAATAGGCAGGTCTTTTTAGACAAAACCAAATCATTAGCATCCTTCACAGAATTCATGTCAAGCTATTATGTTGGTAGAAAAAATACTCAGTCTGCTAATTCCAACCATGATGTAATTTACAATCAAAATTTAGATTTTACAAAACAATCTCAAAAGAAAAATGTTCGGCAAAGTGACTAATTTTGGTGTGTCTGGGAACATTTGCTGGTGTTAATATTTCAGCTATTTGCAATCAATGCAAAAAGGAAAGTGATACCAACCAGAAAACTACACAGAACTGGTCACTCCTTCTAGAATTCAATGCAGAAGTGAGCAAACACCAAAACCAGAGGAATTAGCTCCAGAAGTAAAATTTTTGAGGTTTGTAGTAGGAGATAGCAATGCCAGGTCAGTTAAAGATATCTACCCAGCTGTGCCCTTTCAAAAAGAGACAAAATAAACAGGAATACTTCTCAACAGGTTATCTTGAAACTTGAGTAATTTAAATTGGCTGGAAATTTGGAACTAATATTTTTGCTGAGAGTATCCAACAAAGTAGTATTCTAGTGAGCTGAAAATGGGTTTGTATATGTAGAATTATAGCATTTTTATTTTTGCAAATAAACAATCTTTACACACACACAAAAAAACCCCCAAAACCAATCCCCAATCAATTTTTTAGATGTTGTGCTTTCAGATACTGAGGTTTTACAATAAAACTGGAACTGAATTCTTGCACTGACTGTGCAGCCCATGGATGTTACTATGAGCAAAAATTTCCTGGACATAATTTTACTTGCATGAATAGGAAATCATACCCATTGAGAAAACCTGGCGTTTGATTTGCACATTGTCAGAAATATCAGTAATTTTTTCACGTTGTTTATTGTATGTTGTTATAAAAGCATTAATTTTGCATTGACTCACTGGCTTTAAAAAGTACTCTTACAGTCGGCAAAGTACAAAAGGAATATGGGAACATCTTTGTATTCCTCGGGTTTGAAAAAGTGTCCCCTGCGGAAGATCTGATCCTGAAAACACTTGGGATGATGATGCTACACACTTCCAAACCCACCTACATCCTCATGCCGAGTCTGGGCTTGGGAGCTGGCTGGGACACGCCTGGGCATGCCATGGCCCTGGGACTAGGAGGACTTGGAGGCACGGGAATCTGCACCTCTGACACACCCCAAATACTGATCGTCGCTGTAAGGGACCAGCACGGCTGCCTTCCCAGGAAGAAGCTGGGCAATTGTCTTCCTGCAAATGAAGATGGTGACTGTGTGTGACTGTCCCTCTTCCCCCTGTGTCCCACAAAATACCTCTCTCCGCGTTCCACACGAGGTAGCTGAGCCCACGATGCCACAGGAGCTCCTTGGGGGGGTGACAGTGTCACAGCCAAGTGTGGTGAGGAATAAACGCATGAGCGAATGCAAAGCAAGTCTTTGGTTTTCTGCTGGGTTTGCTGGACAATACTTCTAAGCCTCTCTCTTTCCCCACACTTCTCATTCCTCAGTAACAGCACACTTGCTGTATTTTATTTTTTCTCATGCTAAATCACCAGACTGTTGGGTAGTCTGCAATAAACTGCATCCATATTTACTCCCTCTTTTTTTTCCAGGGAAGGACTAAACAAAATACATTGGAAGGCTGCAGGTCTGCAGCCCCACTTCAAAACTAAACTACACCAGTCTTAGAGTTGAAAGTTTGGATTTGACTTTAGACCTCTTCCTACGCAAAATGTAGGGCAATTGCATTTTCTTTATGATGGTTTAAAGAGATATCGTAATTGAAGGGTGGATGCTACCCACTTAGCAGACAAAGAGAGAAAAAGAAAAAAGGTATGTGTCTTTATTGGCAGCTGCATTCAGACTGTGGCCATGTAAACTAAAGTAGTCCTTCCTCAGTGCCATTGTTACACAACGTATTTATAATGCATAACGAACCATGTACTGTGTATGTGCTAACATGCATAGCCTTTGCGTCAAATCTCAGTGGAACTGCCCATACTTTCCTTCACTTTCCACAATGTAGTGCTTCTCTTTCCCTGGCATTCATGAAAGCATAATTTGACCTCGAATATGGACATATCCACAAAAAAAAAAAGAAATTGCATATTGGTCGTACAATGTGCAATGCACACTTCATTAGTTATTTTGTGTGAGTCAAGTACTAATTTTTCCTATTGAATTTATTGTGTAACACAGCATTTATGTATTATTTAAATGTAACACTGCAAACGTGTGTTGGTTTGGAAAGGCACATTAGTTAATACAATTAGAGCAGGAGCCATACCCACAGATTTGCCAGGCTAGCAACCAGCAAAGAATGATTTCGTTGAGATTAGCTCTGAACATTCACTGCAATGATTTGCCACTGAATATTTTTCAAGTTAAAGGCTAGAAAAACACTAAAATGTGAGAATGGTCTCATTGCTGCAGCTCATTTCCATACAGTTATACATTCATCCCACACAGGCAATCAGGTTTACACTGAGCCCACATGCCTGGCTATATGACCTCCACTGCTGCTAAAGCCTTTCTTTCAGCAGCAAGGCATGACTGAAATATGGGTAAATGGTCATACTACACCCAAATTTTCCACCCACAGAAAGCTGGGGAGGAGAAAAGACTGAAGGCCAGGGTTGAAGCCGTGCTGGGACAGCAGCCCTACACCAACAGGGGCATTTCTGGGTAACCTGAGCACGGCACAGGGCAGTCCCAGAGAGCTCTAGTGGGATTCCTGTCTTCCAGCAGTAATTCTGGTTGCAATCAGAGCTGGTAACTGCCTAAAGAGCCTTGGTATGCATTGCTGTGCAGTGCTGCTCCTGCAGGGAGACAGGCAAAGCGCAGCCTCGTCCCTCAGACACTGCCATCTGCGGCTGAGGTCACCGAGACTGAGCTGAACACTTACGTGGTCTGAAGGATGTCCTTTGCATTGCAAGGAAATAAAGAGCCATCTGAATTTTTTCAAAATGAGAACTGTGTTTGCAGATGGGAAGAAACCGATGAGAACCAGATGACATCTTGGTGTGACTCCAAATTTTGTCCAAGACACACACAGGGAAGACAGACCACGAGAAGTCAATGTGGTGACTTGCCAAATGCTACAGGTTTTACAAGAAATTATTCCTTGTAACCGTTCCACCCTGAGCTCCAGGGTTAAGAGAAGATATCACTTGAATTTGGTCATTGTTGCCCATTAATTTTCACCTACATTTTGATTTTCATCTGCAAGGTATTAGTGCAGGTGCCAGGCGAACGTGGTATCTCCTTTGTCTGAGCAGCTCACACCTGTGCCATCGCTGTTCTCCCTCGGGGCTGGCTCACAGAGAAGTCCTAATTCTTGTAGCTTTCTGCTGATCCTGAATGCTCTTCTCTGGGCTCAGGCAGCAAAAGACCAGTCTGGGATACAGGTCTGAGCTCAGGTCTGTGCCGCTTGTAGGCTCAGCAGGCAGCTGGGATGTCTTGGTCTGTGCCAGCCAGGAGTTACTGCTGCTGTTCTACAGGGTGGTACAGAGGGGGTCGTATCAGGGAAGATGAACTTTTAAAACCTAAGTCAACTGCATTCTTTCAAGGCTATCCATAATAAAATTTGAAAAAGAACCCCATTTCTAGAATGTAATACAACTCCCCAGTTACCTGTAAAGAAAGTGCAATCAAGTGCAGTGTGCTTTCACTTTCCCACTCTCTTCCTCCCATTTCCTTCTGATTTCTTGTGCTTCAGCCTGTGTGCAGGTATTGCTGGTATCTGCTTTGTCTGTGAAAATGAAACACCAGGAGGAATCGCACTTGGTGCAACCGGTGCATGTTTAGGGGTTAATTCATGAACAGAGCAAGCTGCCCTGGGGAATCCAAGCTGGACCACGCACAACAAAAGAGGAATTAGGTGCCCAAGCCTGGCAAGTTTGAAGAGGAGTTACCATTAAAAAAAAACTAAAGGAAGAGTACAAGGGACTAGGAAAGACTGATCTCAAACCTCCTATGCCCTCTCGGCTCCTGTACTCATGCACAGAGTTGATGGCTGCCCAGGTAGGGCTGGCAGGCTGAAGGGTAGAGATTTGGAGCTTGGTTTCCATGCATCCTGGAAAAACACTTCCGCTACGGAATATGAGGGAACTGTAAGGCTCTGACCCTCTCACAAACTGAGCTTTGCTGAGCCAGATGGGTTTGGGGATTTTCATAAGACTTAGATATGACCTGGAGGTCCCTCCCTGTGGCTGACTCATGCCAGCTGTTGGAAATAGGTGACCTGCAAGAAATAGGGGCACTGGTAAATAACTGGGCATGCACTTTATACGCCTCTGAGGTTAAAGAGAAGCAGAATGGAGATTACCAAGGGCCTTGGGTGTAAGTAAACATTAGATCTAAGTGAACAGAGCAGCACCCTGATGCCCAAATCCCTTGAGAAGCCCAGCTCTAGGAGCTGGTCCAACTTCCCCTGGAGTTAGCAGGAACTGCAAAGGGTGCTGAAAAGGCACCCCTGTGACTGATGGTACCAGAAAGACTTGGAAACATTTCAATCGCTACAGCAGACTGTGTGTCTGCCTTTGCCTGGACTCAGAAAAAGTACAGAAGAGGTATGTACAATTTCATATTACTTCACTGTATTTCCCAGGCTGGAATAAATAGTTTGAAAACAATTCACAAATTTACAGTTTAAACAGGACCCTAATCATAGTTATAATATTTATCCTTTAAAAACAACTCACTGAAAAAAACCCCACCCTTAATTTGCAAACTTGTTACCACAAAAATAGGAGTTCTTGAGCTCACAGAATGTTGATACATTTGAGCATGTTTTTGTGAGTGAAATAACAAACAGGTAATTCTGCTGCAGCTTGGGGCCCTATCTGCTCAAACTCCCGAGTCCTTCGGGACAGAGCCTGTCTGCCCTTATTTATCTAATAGTCCTAGTGAGTAACAGTCCCCATGATGACAAATGCACCAACATACAACCCTAAGAGAGGTTGGGCTGCAAAAAAAGAGCAGGGTCCCCTTCACACTTTTAATAAACAAACACATAAATCATCATAGTTAGAGATTTACCTGTGGGGGTAATCCCAAGGGGAAGTAACAAATTTTCATTCTTTTGGTTCCCTGTCTGTGCTGTTTCCCTTGCATGTCTGGAAGGGAAGGGACCCTTCCTGAACTGGGTCTTCCAGGAGTCAGAGTCTTTTCCAGACCATGACCTGTCCCTGCACATCCTGCTTAATCCTTCAGTGGGCTTCAGAAGGAGCACCAAACACCTCTTCCTGCCTCCTTAAAGAGGATGAGTGCACAGACAGGAAGGCACTGACAGATGGACCTTGAGGAGTCTCTCTACCACCAAGAAAGCTCCTGGCTCTTGAATGCAGCCCCCACCATACCACAGAATCTTTAGTGTGAGTCTCTACCAGCTGGGTACCCATTACAATCATCCCTGCTTGTTTCTGGCCAAACACATCTTGATAAAAGCTGTGACATTTACAGTGTGATACAGACCCATGTGTGATGGTTTATCTGCAGCTCTGATTCCTTTTTGTTAGGAAAAAGATATATTCACTGTCATAATTCAGCTGGCAGGCTCAGGTGTGCAAAACCTCAAATTTAAAGTTAGTTTTCCAAGGGTAAATTCCAAAACATCTAGCACTGCTACAAATTTAAAAGAAAGCAAAAATGATGGCTACTCCAAACCCAGGCAAAACAAAGTAAGTAAACAGAGTAAAATATCTACATGAAACTCCATGGAAGTATTTTCAAACATTTCTAATATTCCTAGCTTGTGTTCATCAGCTCAGTCAATTTATCCAATGACCAACCTACTACTCATGGCCTTGCCTACAATTTTCCAGTAAGTCTCCAAGAGAAGGCTTCTCAGAATACAAGCTTAAGTTTTGTTTCTTGCCTGGAATCAGCACAAGCCTTTTTATTATCTTCACAGTGTAGTAGAGAGAATTTAGAGAAATGATCCAGAGCTGTCCATGTATTTTTGAAAGAGGTTTGCAGCAAATCCTCTGCATCCATTTGTTTTGCTGAACTACGCACTCCAAACCAGGTTTGCTTTCAGTTCTTCAGTGGTCTGGGCTAGCACAGGTTAAATATGGCTTAAGATGGTAGCAGCAACAGCTCAAGGCCAATTTATGACTCGGTATCAACATTTTGGGGGAAGCCAATTTCTGGGGCAACTCCAAAGCAATGCTCTTCTACACAACCTGCACAGTCAGATTTGTGGGAAATAAGTACAGGGTTGAGGCCCTCAAAGAAATGATTTGCACGAATCTCTGCAACAATACTGGAGAAGTAAAAGATGCAAATTTAGGACAACAGAGAGCCTACATTCATTTTACTGACTTATTTCAATGAGAAAGTAATTAAATAAGCCTTTTTGTGGTGATACAAACATTTGACAGCAGAGGTGCATACTGGCTTCTCTTGCACTAAAAGAAGTCAGTTCTGAAGATGACAATTGCCTGTTTTCTGTTATTCAGTAGGTAGGAACAGTTTTGCATGCCTTAACACGGTCCTTGATAATCCCCTGACTTTTAAGAGTGAGGTGGCAGGTGGCTAAAACCCATCATTTGTACGAGGGGAGTTCAGCCCATTCCACCCTCTGCCACTGAAGTCAGTGGGATTATGGAAGCACAGCCACCCTAAAGCTGGTGTGACGACAGTCACCTACATGCATGTCATATACAGGCCTGCTACGAGGAATTGCTGAAGAGCAGTGAGTACGACGCTCAGGGCCAGATCCAGACTTCAGCAAACTGTGAGATACTGGTTTAGCCAAAACTTACCAAACCCATGTTTGAATCTGGAGCCCAGCTTGCCCACTTTATGCCTTTTAACACAGAGTTTGGGTTCAGGCTGTTCTGAAAAAAGAGCATGTTGGTTTTGACACCATCCTAACCATGCACGCCATCCTTCTATAATTGCACCAGATTCTGCATCAAAGACATCCAAGTCTCATTTAAAACCCCCTTAGGGGAAAATTGTAACATAATGGTAAAGATCTCACTGCATATTAGAGAAAACTTATAAAACCCCCAGAAAGTAAAACGCTGAACACCCAATGAATACCAAGGCTGTCTCTGAAATTTAAAACTTTCCAGTAGCTTACAGTGGGGTAATTCCACCCTAACCGCCATTTTATTTTTATTTAAGAAACAAAAGGTATTCCAAAAACTCTACCTAGAATCACTTGTTTCTGCCAAGCGGTTGTTCATGATGGCCAGAGCCCCCACCCCCGCAGAGAAACCGTTCTGTCTCGTATTGATACAGACATTCCTGGGGTAGCCGTTGGCCGTCTCGGACAACTGCTTCTGCAAAATGGCCAGGGAGACTTTATTGGACGCCGTGAGCTCCCTCATGGAGATCATCTCTCCAGAGAGCCTCCTGCCCTCGGTGTCACTGTCGTACTGTCCGTCCACGTCCACGGCGACGTTGTGGCGGCGCAGGCGGGCTCCTGGGGTGATGGCGTTGCGACGGCTGAGGCGGGTACTGGATTTATGGCACTTCGGGCAACATCTGCATTCCAATTTTCTCAACACCCAGTTCAAAATTTGTTTGATTACGATTGAGATGACATTAAAAAGGGAGTATATGCAACATACCCCCATTAATATAAATACAAAGTTCCCGAATCTGTATAATCCCTGATGTTGGTACGCAACATTTTGGCTGCTTACCAAATCTCCAAAGCCGATGGTGCTGAAGGTGACAAAGCAATAATACAAGGAGTCAATGTAGTTCCATCCTTCCACTGCCGTGTACATGGCCGAGGCGCAGCAGGAAAGGGTAATAGCAAAAAATCCCAGGATCAGCATCACGTGGTAAACGGACGGCTTCCAGCCCACGAGGCTGCCCACCCCGGGCACAGCTGCCCCCCTTCGGAAGTCGGAAGTAAGGAGACCATTTCTTCGCAGCTGTCTCTCGTAGCACGCCTTCATGACAAACGCCAGGAGGGAGATGATGCGCTCCAAGAAGAGGTTGAAGAAGAGGATAGTGCCGGCGCACCCAAAAAGGCCATAAACGATGAGGAACACTTTTCCAGCCACGGTTGCTGGTGTGGTCATTCCAAAACCTACGGTGTGGAGATAAACAGGCAACGTTAATGACACGAGTTTTCATGCGTAAGCTCAGGATATATGTACCTTAACAAGGCTCCCATCTCACTGGACAAAAGGAGAGCTATCTCTGAGTCAGCTCAGGCCAACATGAAACCGAGTTCAGTAAAGAAGGCGGAAGGCACCAGAAAGTTCAACGAGATGACCAAAATTCAACAGTGAGAAAAAATATCCTTGCAAGGTGAAAGGCAGTGTATTAACAGAGCAACACCACTCTGCAAATGCAGATGGAAGACTCACTGAGGCCAAATCTTTTCAAGGTGGGATGAGGTTAAGAGGCCATTGCCCTGCTCCCACATGTGTCAGCTATCAGGACCTGATGGAAAGTTTAAGTTCTCTGTTCACAAGCTGTAACCCAGCATAACACTTTTGTTACAGGGGTCTGATTATACCATTCCCGCTGAGAAGACAGAAGTTTTCAGGTTGTATAACAGGAAAAAACCACATCTCCCAAATACTGAATATTGTTTTAAAAATAACAACACTCTAAAGTCTTTTCCAAATCCCAGCTGTGACTAGCCCACCTGGTATCATCACAGAGGGAAGGAAAAGCCATCACGCTGCAGAGCTGCCTGGCAGACTGGGGGCATTGGGAACTTGCAGATGGATAATTACAGCAGGGAAAAACACTGCTGTGCAGATAAACAGAAAAATCAGAGTATACAAACTCTAGGAAGATACAGCAACAATATTAATTCACTTCTTCTTCATATGAATTACTTACTGTAATACTACTTATTACTATGACATTACTCATACACACAGTTTTGTAAGTAAGCAGTAATGCCTTGTAGTTAACAGATGGTTAAATAACAGCAAAAGTGAACTTAAATTTGCATGCAAATAAATACAGTAAGTTTACACCATGTTATTTTCTGATACCAGTTATTTTATATGTATTTCATATCCTATCTCAGGAAGATCCTTTTGAAACTCAGTTCTGCAGGTATTGCCCTTGTTCTGCTATTCTTCACTGTGAAAACACTTGGTGGCTCAGGCAAAGAGCATATTGACAGGATTGAGGTGACTGCTTATGTCCCATGAAAAAATAACCACATCTAATTTGAATTAAAGGTCCGTGAAAATTCCACATTCTGAAATTTCATTGCTGTATTGTTCCACCAAAATACTGAGCAAGTAACATATTCAAGGAGGTAAATATCAACACCAGACTATATAAATAAAATTTTGTGAAGAAAAAGCACAGAGCATAAAGAAATCATTACAGAGCATAACGAAATCATTAAATCTAGTTTATTACCATGACACACCTTTATAAACAGCAGCAGGAAAAATATTGCTTATATATAGTGAGTTGAGATTGCTGCTTGAAACCTACTGATTCATTTTTGCAATGGCTGAATTTTTCTGGGCAGTTTATCTGTGCTCCCTTCCTACTCTGTCGATAGAGAATTTCCCATCGGTTGATAAAAGAATGTATATGCTCATGACAAGTATCAGACATATCTTTTCAGTGACACGAAGATGTAGGAGGGAATAGGTGGTCCTACTTTCACAGCAGATTTGGCAGGCTCAGAAACAGCTGTGTGCCAGCAAGTCAGACTATACTTCACAATTTGAGTAACCTGATCGAGTGAAAGGTGTCCCTGCCCACGTGAATAGATGACCTTTCAAGTCCCTTCCAACCCAAACCATTCTAGGATTTAATGACCATAATCTCCATCATTAAAAGAGTATTTTGTGTAAAAGGCAGTGAAAAACTTGAACAGTATTACCAGAAAATATTACCAAAGAGGTCATTACATTTTGCTTTCTGGACCCACCATCTCTCCATTTTGCAGCGTTAACAAGACCACCTTTGAGCAGACCTCACAAAGCCTGCCTTGGGCTCTGGGAAGTTCTCAGTTCCTTCTTCTCTGTGGGGTGGACCTGTTCTCTGGATTGGGCTGGCTGCTAGCAGGAGTCTTCTGATTTAATGATGAATATCCATAAGTGCCTGGTCCTCAGAAGGAGCCGGGGAGGGGAGCCTGTTGTGGTTGCCAGCTAGGGATGCACAGCCAACTTGTTATGGAGAAGGCATCTGTTCGCCTGTGCCTTGTCAGCAAAGCACTTGAACATGTGCTTCACAGCAAGCATGTGAACATCACCATCAAAATAAATGGGTTTATTGTCACACATACGGCTAGACACATTTATTAATTAGGAAAAAAAAAACCCCAGACATAGCGACAGTTTGCATCGAGCTGTAAATGCGCTGAGGCTTTTTAGTGTTTTCTGGTGATCATTCAAGAGAGGTGATGAAGTTTTATATTTTTGACGCTGTTCGTTTCATCGAAATCTTCTGAAGCAAAACGTTACCAAAATTTGGTATGTAGCTATGCAAGGTGAAAGGGCCCATCACAGCAATGAGAGTGCTAAGAAATACATAAAACAGGCAAAAAGTGAGGCCAGGCAAACGGAGCATCATTTAGGTTGGAAAAGACCTTTAAGGCCATTGAGTACCAATGTTGCCCCAGCACTGGCAAGCCACCACTAAAACACGTCCCTTAGGTCACCAGCTGGCTGAGGGAAGCAGTCACGGGCTCTCTGTGCAGGGTCTTCCTCTGCCAGCTGTGTTTGTCCCTTGGTGTCACCCCGACCACGAGGGGCTGGTCCTGGTATGTTCTGTACCTCATCTCGGAGCTCAGCCCCCGCCAAGGCCAAGAACACCGCGATGCCTGGATGAAGCAAGCTCATCCAGAACTGCCTATGCTTCCAACACACCACAAAGGAAAAAGCACAACAGGGCTTTGCATTTTTCATGCCCCTGAGACATATTTTACAGGTGCCTTGGGGTTGACTTTGTGCGGCTCAGATGCAACATCTGAACCTCCATCATGCCAATTCTGCCTCACCACTTCAGATAGAAGCACTATGGCAGCATTAATTTCAGCTGGTTGATATTTCTCCCCCCCAAACAAAAAGAATTAGTAGAGATGAAGTGATAAAAACTCTCTTCAGCAGTTTCTCATGGTAAAGTGCTGGCATTTAATGAGATCCTCATCCTGACTTGCATAACAGCTTTGTGGTTACAATTCTGCTCATCTGGAGTTTTAAATTACTTAAGTTAGGGATGGATTCAAGAGGTAGAACAGATGGACAAACTTGTGACATATGCTTCCTGTTGCTCTTGCTTTCTTTTCTTTTACCCACTTTCTCATGAGTAAGAGATGGTTGATGCCAGAAGACAGAAAGGAATATAGCAGCTTTAGTACTTGTGAGCTCTCCTCTCAGTCAAATTACTTTGGCAATTATCTTGTCTTACTATATTTGAGAGATTAAAGGGGGTGACAGTTTTGCAGTAATATTTACCGAGAGATGCAATAAAGTTTTGGTCACTTCAAAACCTGCACACAAGAAAGTCACAAAAACTGAACACAAGAAGGGGCATAATGTGTCCCTGCCTCTTTCAGCCACCCCAGTTCTTGTTATGCAGGTGTCCTCGCACAGGACTTCACTCACACAGCAGGTCAGCACACTGGAGCAATCATTTGAAATCCCAGAGTGAAACAGCACTTAGATCATCAGACTAGCATCACCTCTACACCACTATATAACCATCACGTAGTTATGTTTAAAGAAACCAAAAGTAACTAAAATGGTCAAAAGTAACTTTTAAAACAAATGGTTCCTCAGAGATAAACATCAACAGAAACAACCATAACCAGAATGCTGCTTCCAGAGGGAAAGAAGTTCATGCATCACAAAGGCTAAGGAATGGGGGTTACAGAACACAGACAGAGAAACAAAGAGAAACCAATTTTCTTTTGTTCTGCTCTGCACTTGCTTTACTTCAGAGCTTTCCAATAGTCCTGGTTGGTCTTTATTGACTAACACATATACCATACTGTACACGTATATAGGAACAAAACATCCTAGTCTGGATCCCATGTTTGGGTTCTGGTGCTTCCTTCCACCCTTTCCCACCTGTTAGCATTTCATTATTAGTTCCCCTGCGAGTCATACCTGTATATTTCACAACTGCCTCTCATTTATCCTCTAGCTCCTTACCACCCAACATCCAGAAACACGTTGCCTTGGATACAGGGTCACAGCTCAGAGCCGACAAAACTGCCGCATCCAGAGCTTTTACCCAAAAGGGGGAATACTACAAGTCAGTTCTTGCACCCAGTTTTGCATTTTCAGACTACTAATGAGAGACTTACTTTCCCTTTAACATCTTTCTCAGCCTGCTTTACTAAAATACCCCCTTTTGGGCACAACAGTACATTTTTTTACAGCTTTCCTATTGCAAAGCCTTTAATATCAAAGTTGCTGTAAAATCCCATTTGATCTTATTTAGATTACTATCTGCAAGCACCTCCTGAACAGCAGCAGTCTGTCCAGCATTGTGTGAATTAAGACCCTTTAAGCTGGATCTGTGCTCTGTCTGAATAAATGAGATAAAACTGCAGTTTTTAGGGCTGGCCTAACCTGTATCGTACACAAGCTTGCAGTCCTTGGTGACCCACGCACTGGGGCAGATATTGCACGGAGAAAATACTGAGTGACTGTGCAGATAAAGACTGACTTCCACAATCATTCTATCC
Organism: Oreocharis arfaki; assembly: GCA_013398015.1. Classification (NCBI taxonomy): domain Eukaryota; kingdom Metazoa; phylum Chordata; class Aves; order Passeriformes; family Paramythiidae; genus Oreocharis; species Oreocharis arfaki. The sequence continues at coordinate 204,737 of VZRR01000014.1, read as the reverse complement.
ACCCATTCATCCATCCATCCTTGGTAAATATATATCTGTATCTATATCTATATCTACAGATATACACATACACCACTTCAAGATGGATAAGCAGGCAGTTCCTGGCATTTCCTAACTTCCTAAAAATAATTTAAAACACATTCCTTTAACAGAGACTACAGTAAAGAGATGGTCAGAATTCCTGTAAATTTGCTTTGTGAACCAAGGTGAGCTAAACCAGTTTCCTTTTTTTTTTCCCCTGAGTGTTCCATATATAAAAATGTGCATACCTGCACCCAGGGACTTTGGGAAAAGATGCCCAGTCTATTCAGTGACCCGAAAGAGCACCATAATAAGCTTAATGAATGTAGTTAAAAACCATCCATGTCTCTGCTGGTGCTCCTTGTTTCATTTCCACCTGTGAAATATTAGTCAGGTGTTTGAGACAACTGCTACTCAAAAGGAGCCACGCTGGCAGAACAAAGCCAGGAGATGATTAATTGAACTTTAAGGAGTCTCAAAGAGCTGCAGGCAATTATGACAGGCTTTCTACAGTACCAATTTTCTTCTATTTACACACAACGGTGATCAGGTTATTGGTTATCCAAAGCGCTGTGATGCCCAACATCAGTGAACACCAGAATCGATCACCCTCGGCATTTCTCTGCTGGCCATGCTTCAAACCACAGGCTAACAGGTCACGGCCACATATTCATTCCTCTTTAATGTATGCTGGTTTTAAAAAGAGTTAGTAGAATTGTAAGCCTAAAATAAGCCAAGCTTCCTTAGGAAAAAAAAAAAAGAGATTGAATTTGTAACAATTACATTAAATAACCAAAAGGTGAATCAATAAACAGTGGTTACACTACCAGGCACGTGTGGAAGGTATAAAAAGAGACTAAGAGGAAAAAATATTTTTCTGTAGAGGTGAATGACAAAGATGAAGCCAAAATTATTCTCAACTGTGACTCATGTGAGGACAGGAGACAGGGATGCAGTTTTTAGGGTGATGAAGGACCTCTTGTGCTGTACAGAGGATTAGGTACCCAAGTGATGGATAAGAAGCTGCAACAAAATGTCTCAGGGGATGAAATCCCCTGAAAATGGGAATGTGAAGACTGACCCCAGCTGCAGACTACTTGCATGCAGAGGTGCTGCTGTGTGGGGCTGATACCTGACCACATCAGGCAGGTGAGGAGGGGACCCCGTGACCTAAGGAGAGGTTGTCATGTGTGATACAGCCAGAATAATGTATTTAGAGTGAAGGATATGCTGGACTGAGAGGATTAAGGGTGAGGTTTCACCTCAGAAACCTCAATTGTTACCACCTTGTTGGGGGTCTAAGGCACTGGGGGTGACCTCAAAGAAACCTCAGGGAAGGAAAGAGGAAGAACCTCCTCAAAACCTGTCTGCTCATGAATGTTTAACTTTTCTTCGCAGCAGGCTTCCCAAGTGTGTTTTTCTAAGCTGACACCTTCTAGCTCAGCTTTCCAAGAAAGATCTTCAGTCTCTAGTGGGTACTCAGCAGGCACATTTATCAGCTCAAGTGGCCTAACTTTTGTATATTTGAGTGATACATGGCCCTTAAAAAGATAAATGCTGGGGCTTCAGCTTCACCACCAGCAGCAGTATTCTTGCTGTTTTCACTTAACAGAAGCAAGCAAGCTTTTTTTCTTAGCTGTGCTGCATGTTGCCCTTTCTGAGCACAGCGTGCAAAGAAAGTGCACACCAAAGACTAACTAAACAAGTCCACCCTTGCTCACTACTACATGCCATTATCCTAAAGACAAAACCCAATAAATACAGAAGGAGGTCTGATGAAGCTGCTTTGGCATAGAACCAAGCCAAGGAAGAAGCAGAAGTGTCTCTAAATCAGTTTTATGGTTCCCTGGCTGGGGCCAGCTGCTCTTTATACACCTTGTAGGAGCAAATGGGGACTGACTTGTGCCAAGCCACCAGCGTTGCCAGCTGAGCAGCAGCTCTGGCCCAAGATCTTGCTAAGCAGCGCCCCCCGAAGAGGGAACACATGGGGAGAGTCACAGGCTTGAGGCTCAAAATCTCTGGCAAGCTTATGTTTAGTTCTCTGGCTAATCCTACTGCAACAGAACACAGTTTTGAATGAGGGAGAGGGAGCCTCTCCTAAAAGGAGCTGGTGGAGAATGAAGCTCAAAGAAGGATGAAAATCAGGAGTAGGAATCCAAAGCACACAGAGACAAAGAAAGTCAGGACCTGCAAACTGGCACTCTTCTTGCTGAATTGACTGTAAAGGGATGGAAGTGTCCTGTGGCGCGACAATCTCCCTTCTCTATTAACATATTGCTCAGAAACTTCCTTTCAATACTTAAGGTTTTATTGTTCTTACAAATAATATCATCTTCTTCTCTGCTAAACTCTTGGGGCCAGTCTCTGGTTTACAGTCATAAAAATCAAGACTGAAATTATTTTCTTCATTTTATGCTGCCTTTCTTGGACAAATCTTCAGCAAGATGCTACTAAATGCCCTCCTGTTATTCTGCCCCTTGGCACAGCTGAAGTACTCTAACGGCTTGTTAAAACAGAAAGAATATGGGTTAGTGTTGCCTAAACTATTCCTAAACCCTGTCACAAAAGAGGATTTCCAGAAAAAGGAGATGAGAGCAGGATGTTTTCTCTTTTGGTTGCAGCCTGTCTCCTTGTACATCGATCTAAACTAGCCTAGAGCTGCTTCCTGTGGCTGCCTCCACACCTGATGATTTCAGGGTCCTGTCTCTGGCTTGTCTTCTTTTCTTATCCTAACAGCTGGGGAAAACCATTTTGCTATAATCTTCTCTGAAAGGGTAGTGGTGTTAATAATGGAAAAATATATCCCACATGCTCCACAGCTGTTTGACAAATACATATGCTGTGGAAAAAACTCCCCTTTGCACTACAGGCTAAGGGTCTTCACACTCTTGCACCAACAGCTGTTGGGGGGTATCAAACCCCTGCTCATATTCCAGGTCATGTGAAGAAGCATCTGTCTTGGCTCACTGCACTGCCAAATATCACCTAAAACACAGAGGTTTCTGAAACACCATCAGACAGAGGAAACACACCTGAATTTAGAGTAACTATTTTAAAAAATACAGAGGAAATAAAAGCATGATAAACAAGAAATACACAAAGCGTGTCTTAGTAACCATGGATATACATGATGGACCCCAAGAACCACCAATTCCTTCTCTCTCTTAAGACGTGTCCAATATCTGAAGCCATACACTGCCACCTCCTCTGACCTTCCCACAGTCTTCATGCAGCTGATAACTCCAGGTGAACGTTGTCCCAAAAGTAGAATTCTGTTGCAATCGTAATTCTTCATCCTTCAAAGCTGCTTTCATTCTTATTTTCATACATTTTTTTGAGAATGTTTTTTGCGTGGATAATCGTGTATCCAAGCAACGCCCTAACAGAAAAAAGCTTATGCCCTGTCATCTCAAACATTAGCATTCACACATGCTTTTGCTGCTTATTGAAACTTGCAGTCGCATTTCAGATGTCTGTGCACACCCAAGGTTGAGCCATTTTTTTTTTCTGAACTGCAAGTGAAAAAGAATAATGGTATCCAAATTTTGTTACAGTCTTGAGATATTATTGGCTTCTAGAGAATACTTGCACATGCACTGTCATTTCAGTGCCAGTACATCTCACAATGCCTCTCTTCAGGCTAAGAAACAGCATGATCTGAATTTCACAAGTGATCTTGGGTCTATGTCATATTTTCCCACATAAGAAGCCTGGTATAAGAAGATGTCACTTGTGGGCTTTCTGAGCCTTGCAGATGGGAAAGGCTGTCTAATGGTATGCTGTGTAATGGTATACTGTTGGCTTATCTTTTGACTGGATTAAACAACAGACTTGTGGCATATTTTTCTTCTGCCACTGGTGTTTGTGTAAGTATGTGTTCAGAGAACATCTGTTTCTTGATAGTTGTCTCAGCTATTCTGCTTTACAAAGAGTTAGCCTATGAAGATGGACCCAAGGGATAAAAAGGCCCTAAACATGAAAACATCCTTTCCACTGTTAGGCTTTTTTTTTTTTTTTTTTTTTTCCCCCCAAATCTCTGTACAAACTTCTACAGTTACAATTTAATGAAAAAGCTGATAAATCTCCCTGGACTTCTCAATGGTTCGAATATACCTTCACGGGTCCTTTATTTTAAAAAGTTCCAGCTGAAAGCAAAGAAGCAAATTCTCAAGTATCTTTTTGCTCAGGCAGCTCTTCCAATTCATTCATGAAGGCACAGAGACCCAATTTTAAGTTACTGAAACAGAAACAGAGGGTGACGGGACTGCTGACTAACCAGTTATTTCCCATTTTCTACTTCTCCATTTTACTCTCCCTTCCTTAGCATGCATTTCCCTTGACTATTTTTAAATTTAATGATACTGAACAACTTTGCCACATTGCCAAAACAATTCTGAGCTTTCGATCTTATCTGAGATTCTCCTGGTCCTCTCAGCTCCACCAGTAGCAGTTTTTGTAAATGAACAAAAATCATCTTATCAAACAGCTTCTTTCTGCCTCTCTTATGAAAATCACAACTTGGATTTAAGATCTTTACACTGCCATCACTCCCTCCTATTTCCATCGGGCTTAAAGCAGACTTGACTGTACACACATTGAGCATGAGTGACACTGTGTTTTTTGTTTGACCTCAGGAGAGAGATATATATTGCTTGCACAGTGCTCAGGCTGAGCAAAGAGATGACAGAATATATAATGATGAATAACCAAAGGCATTTTATCTGGCTTTAACTGAAATTTAGTGAATTAGTTTCTCTCTCAGTTCTCATACGGGCACATTTCTCCTAGCTGCAGTTTCTGCTGTGATTAAATTTGCCTGTCTAAGACTTGAGAATGATTGGGAAACATTTGGCCAATAATTTCTAAAGGTGAAGAAGCTGCAGTGGAACAAGCTCAGAAAGGTTAAAATCCAGTGAGGAATCACTGTGGGGCTACAACTGTTACAGAGATATTACTGCTTCTTTCATGCACTTATTATGGATTTTTAAACACAAGCAATAGCAGTGCCTCACCCACAATAAGTAATCCCATATATTAACATCAAACCATTCAATTTCTTATCTTATTCCACTCCAAAGCTTTAATCACTTGTAAAGGCTGCTAATGCTTTGCCTTGTCCAATGCAATTAGATTTAATATGCATTCTCCTTCTCATTTGGTTCAAGAAAGATTGCACTGAAACCTTCCCATGTCTTGGTGTACCAGCCAGTGCCATCAGCAGACCCACCGAGCTCACGGGGATGTATTTTACACGGTAATAACAAGTTTTATAAACCTAGTGTGCCAATAAAGTACCTAAGGTAGGATTTCCTAAAGCTCTGCAGACTGGTCTGCTATTGACTTCAGCAGAGTAGGCTATAGAGGAGATACTTGATTTGTCTGAATTGCTATGCAATTGCCCCTTGGATTACAATTCTGTTCGTTACTAGAGTGTTTCCATTCACAAAAGGTTTTTATTATCACTTCAACCATTTATTGTGCTCAGGAGGACTTTCACATTTCAAATGTTCACCAGCATGAACCCTAATTTTTGTCCTTAAACATCTTCTCCCAAAACGCCCTCAGACATTCACTTGGTGCTGACACACTACAAAAACTGTCTCTTTTGATATAAGTAAGCAAGGCTTATTCAGATCATGGCCACAGGTTATGTTCTCAATAATATCAAGCTGTTTCAGTCTAAAAATTGCAGATGATATGTTCAGAGCTGTTTTTGTGTTGCTCTAACCCTGATGCTACTACAGCAAGAGGCAAAATTCTCTTCGACTTAACAGCTTCAAAGGTAACACCGCATTCATTAAAATAAAGAGAAGAAACAACATTGTATTTTCCAGCACAGCGCCAGGAGCAGGTAATGTTACATGGAGTTAATTGTCAACAGAACTACACTGTAATTGTTTTCCTCCTCTCTCCACAATGAAGAGCAATTAAAGCTTGCATAAAAACAAGACAGTGTGCTGGCAAAGATGACCCCGTGGTACAAGTGAGAAAAAATGATGACGTGTGTATGGTCTGTGTCGAACTGAAGACAATCAGAGAAGGAAGAAATAGACTGCAAAAGAAATGAGGGTCAATAGCAGAATTAACAGTAGGGAAAGGGGACAAGTGTGATGAGGAACAGAGAGAAACTGTAAAGCTTTGCTTTTGACTTCTCTGGTAGTTATTAATATGAAAGACTGTAAAGACATCAAACAAATACTCAGAAGTTAATCAAGCAAGCAAATCACCAGTAGAGAAAGGCATACTAATTGGGGGAAGGCAGAAGAAGAAGGCTGGAGAAGTTCAGGCTGCCTGGGAAAGGCAGGTGAGCAGGCAGGGTTAGATCAGCCATATGAGAAGGAAAGGGGCAATATCCCCAGGAGAGCAAAGTGGGAGGATGACTCCAGGGACTGGCAGGGCTCCATGGGAACACAGGCCATAGGGCTTCAGCAGGATTTGGCTTTATGAGCCTGCAGCAAACAGGGCAGCTGATAAGCCCAGTAATTATGATCCCTCACAGCTATCACAGGCACTATAGCTGGTTCACAGGGAGGTTGCTTGGTAATAGAGGTGGACTGGCTGGAGCCACATACGGATGGAGAGCTGTCAAAGGGGTGCTTCGGCACACCGGTGTCTGGTTTGCAATCACATCCCCAAGCTCTTGTAAATGCATAGGGAACTAAAACAGAGGTATTTGCTACCCAGCAGGACTGTCACAAAAGACCAAACGGAATGTTCTGCTAAGCAGGAGGTACATGCTCACTAAGCAGACCTTGCTCCTTCAATTACCCGAGCTAGAGGGACCCTGAAGGCTGCAAAAACGGAGAATCCATGATCACAAACTCCAGCTGGTCTTTCTTTTGAACCTGAACCAGCACCTAGTAAGTCAGCACAAAATTTCCCCTAACTTCTGAGATGCTGGACCATATCTCATGTAATGCTGGGCAAAGTTTGGTTTTTGGATGACTGCTCTATGAAGCCATGGTGCTTGACATTTAATTTGGAGACCCCACGTTTCAGTGCTCCAGCTGAGCACCTCAAACTCCTCAGCCATGGCAAAAAGAAGTGCAATTTGGTTGTCCTTGACTTCTCCATCAGTTACTGATGTTAATGTTTTGAAACATTTAGCTAGGGTTTCATATTAAAGAAACCTCTGAAATGCTTTGACTGAATAATCTGAGCTGAAGTGCTCTGTAGAAATCATTCAGTTTAGATGACCAAAGCACAGTGAAAGATTAATTTTCTGTGGCTGGCATAACCCTACAGGAGCAGACAAACCCTAAGAAGTACTGAGATTAAGATAATATTTTTCAGATTTTTTTTTATATTTTAAAAAGGGCATTATTTCAAGTACTGGGGTTCTTCCCTCCTGCTTTCTAGAATAAAATACCAGCAAATCCAGGATCAAAATTATTTCATCGAGACCCTTCAGGGGGGACTCCTCAAGTCATCTGCGTAATTATGTGGATGTATTCCAAGTAAAGCTTTGTGTTGTTTCTCTCAACTACAAGAAAGCAAGCTGTGATTTAGATTACTTCTCCGCTCAGAGCACCCAACCTATGCCCACACACTTAGGAAATTCCTATCAGTGGCACCCAAAGAAGTTAATACTCCCATGCAGCTACGGCAAGCAGAAAACATTGCTGTGGTGACAGTTCTTCACACGAGGAAAATCAGTGTAGGATCAGAACTCTCCACAGAAATATGCTGACCGTTGACCGGCTGCCCTCTGAGCCTCTTGCTCTCTGCTCTTTATCGAGATTACCTGAGCTAGAAAATAACTCCCAGAAATCCACTGGCACATTGATCAAAACATGACATGCACCGAAGGAACCAGATCTGCCCGGAACACGCTCTCACTCTGGCTGCAGATTGTGTATAGGATGGCGAAGACAAATAACCTGACACTGCACCTTAATAATACTGCTTGCTCTTCCAGCTGCTTTCTCATTTGGTTTTGTTTGATTATTTCTTAACTCTAAGAAGGTCAGCTCTGGAGGCAACTCCCCCCTAATCTGAAGCCTCTGCAAAAGCTGCCTGTCCAAGCCTCAGGGAACTGCAGAGGCCTGAGGAGGTAACACTGCTGCTGATCAGGTGCACACCCTCCTTTGGCTGTCGCTCTTTGGTTGGGTTGGCCCTATAGACAGTGAGGCTGCATTCCCAGAGGGCAGAGAGCCACAACCTCCCGTTGCTGCAGTTTATAATTCACATTCTGGAATACAACAATGAAGAAGATGGGACAAATGTATTTTCCCCTTAAAACCTTCGGACCATCTTGGTTATTTGTGGGATTTTTTGCTGAATTATCTTATGTAGTGCCTGCTCTCACAGGCTCACCCCCTGGCTCCTGGCAGCACAGTCCAACATCCGACCTGTGCTTGCTGAGCTGTCCAAATGTGTTTTGCACACCACTTCCATTAAATTATCCCCTCCAGAACATCTGGACTGCCAGATATTCCCACAAGACTATGACACAGAGCCAGAGGACATTCTAGAAGTGAGTGGTTATGGTGCTTAGGTTGTGGAGCACAAGCAGAAATGATGTGCTGGGTATGCTGGGTCCCTACAGAGGACCCAGGGAGAAGAAGGTCTAACCCAGCTGACATCCTAAGCAAGGAGAGAACAGCTGCCAAAGCCAGTGAGATGGCAGAAAACATAGAATGCTGTGCCTCTTAAGATAAGAGCAGAGCATGCCCCTTCCCTTTGGGTGGGGCTGTCAGTCCACAGGAATATTGAGCCATTTAACAGGATACCTCGGGGATAAGGCAAGTATGAACAGTCCTGCTCTCTGTACAGCTGTGCCCCCAACACCTGTAACATCTGCACAGCTCTACAGAGAGAAGATCCCTGCATCTTTTCTTGCCAGGGGCGCTTCTCAAGCACTCATAACCCAGACATGTTCCATCCCAAAGTCATCTGCCCACAGTAAGGGTGCTATAAAAAACCATTACATCGAAAAGCCACTTTTACACAGCGGAGTACTTCACTTGACCTCATTTTTTAGTGCCTGGTATGGATTTCTACAAATCAATTCTATCACTTGATTTTTGAAACATGTACTTACACATAAGAAGCTTAGAATCCAATTTTAATGGGTCGATGTTTCAAAATGTTTTACTACACAGGCACCTAAGGTTTCTTCTAACACTTAAGAGAGGAAAAAAATCTGGGTACAAAGTCTAGACTCACAGACTGAATCAGAAATCCAGATCTTCAGGCACTCCAGAGTTGCCTGATGTGCTAGGCAGAATGAGTCTCTGCTACCAGAGTATGGGGAAAGCTAGAACTGATTATGCTTGTATCTGTAAAATTTTACCAAGAAGAAATCTGGTCTGAGTTATACTTTTGCTGTCAGTCTTTAACAAAGTGGGAACTATAGGTGGTTTGCATTTGGGGAGGGAAGGAAAAAGCTCAACTGAAAACCAAAGCCTATTGTCAGTCAAACCAAAGAATCAAGAATAAATTTCACCTAGCTGCTCCTTAAAGAAATCAGAATAATAATAATTGCCTAGAAACCCAGTACCTTTTGGAGTGCAAAAGAATGACTGAATAGATGGTGTAGTCTGACAGCAAGCAAACAGAAATTAGACTGAAGTACTTTCTTACATAGTTCTGAAAATCCAGATGTGTCTAATGAAAATAGACTCAACATTTCATTATTCAAGCACAAACAATACAGTAATAAAAAATGAATGCCCCGAATGCTATCAAGAGGGTGTTTTATGGACTGTAAGCCACACACTTTGTGGGCTATTCAGGAAAATGCTTTAAAATTAGAATTTCAACTCTCCCTTCTTAAAGACCCCATTAACATGTTTCTCACCCAGACTGTTTGATTGCGTCCCTGAGGAATTAGGGAAGTGCAGAACTGTAGCCAAGGAGGCACCTAACAAAGGGGAACTGCTTGGCTCTGCAAAGCTCTCAAGGATCGTGGGTGGAACAGTTCTCTCCCAGCCTGGCTATGCCTAATCCTTGTGTTCACAGAAGGATGAAGAACTGGAGTCTCCCTCTCTCTGCTCAGCTTGCACAAACTCCAGGAAAAGTTGGAGCCCTGTGCCAGGGTGACTGTATTTCAAGGCCCACATCTGGAAGACTTAGTAGTTTTATTAAAACTGTTGAGAACAGAGTGAGGGCTAGAAAAGACATAGCGTGATTCCTGCAAGCTGGAACCCTCTACAAATAAGAAGCTGAGCAACCTGTGGGTGATTTACCCTCCAGAGACATTGAGTATACTCGCTGTCTGTTAAGCAGTGAGTAAGGAAGCTTTCCAACATGTCACTAAGATAGTGGTGCGTTCAGCCAGAGTAATAAAGTTGCTTTGACACACGTAACTGATGAAGCCGTGGAGGAAGGCAAGCTGTTTTGACTCTGCATGTCTGGTAGTTCTTGGCAAGGTTGGGTAAAAACGGCATTCTTGTCAATTAAGCACGACATGAAAGCAAATCAAATTGCTCTGAGCCAGGATAATGTGGTGTGGGAGCTGACAGGGGAATCAAAGGCACGCCAGGTGGGTAGGTACATAAAGGAGCTGGCTGGGTGGGAATAAATGGACCTCAGAAGAACAGCTGTGGAACTGCTCACCCAGGTGACATCTTGGTGCCCTGGCATTTGCTTTCTCCCATGCTGGGACCACGAGCCAGACAGCTTTGTGCACGTTTGACTAAGAGCACAGCGTCGTGCTTTAGTGGAACCACTAGTTAATTCATTGGGTTTTTTTCGCTTTTGCTGGGTGGAACTGCCAAAAATAACCGAATACAACCGTGTGGTGGAAGAAACCCTGCTGCAGCTGAGCTCACCGTGGGCTTTGCCGCTCTACGAGCTGCAGCAGCTTGAAGAGGCACGCGAAGAGAAGCACTGAGGTGGGGGCAGCAGTTGCTCTTCATCTGCAAGAGCTGTACACGTAGCTGGTAGAAGCCATGCCAGGATGGAGTGCAGCAGCCTTGGGATGCTGGTACTCCGGCAGACACTGCTCCTGCCAGGCTGTGCAGCTTGGCACTCCCAGCACAGCAGCTCTGCCATGGCCTTCCCTGTGCCCACAGGCACGGAGCGGCCTCGCCTCCAGCCGACTCCTGCTGTATCTCCTCACTCAGAGCAAAGCCTTGCTCTACAGCAGGCTCTCTGAACCCACATCAAGTACTGTAAGTAATCCAGGAGCAGGTACTGGCAGGGAGCATTCCAAGAGAAGGTATGACTTGGGGAACACTTGTCAGAATCCGGCCTTTGTTGCAGGTCATGAAAAACAGTCTTCAGCCTCCACCTCGCAGGTGAGATGTGACATTATTGAATCTAAGGAGAGAGCACTGCCGCCGCTTGCTGCTACAGGAATATGAGAAACACGACTCTTGGTTCTGCCATTTACACCTGTCAAGACTGGCAAAACCCCCTGCTGAGTTGCTCATTCCCTCTGCCCAGGTACAAATGACTGCAGATGGGGCAACGAAGTGGAGATGGAAACAAACGCAAATGAAGAGGAAACATTTTACATTTCAATAACCTCAGAGATGAGAAGCCAGGGTTGGCAGGGAAGCGATGTGTTTACACATCACCTGAAGATTTCTCTGCTTCTCACAGCAGGTGTAAGGAAAGAGTGGGTTTGTTAAAACGTTGGCTTTTTTCATTCATTCATTCACATCAGTCAAAATGATCTCTTTAAAATATATGTTCCTGTGATGAAGAAATGCATTTTAATTAATGCTTAATTAAAACGGTGTTTTAATGACCGGGCTACTGAATATAATTGCACACCGAAAGTTAACTGGATTTTTCAATGCAAAAGTAACAATACCTGACAACACTGCTGTACTCACCATCACGACTCTATTATACGGATTAGTCATTATTGAGAAAACATTTTCCATACCTAATGAATGTAAATGCAACAATGAGCTGGGAGTTTCTTCCTCTACAATAAAGGGAAAACAGGACATTTACGCTCAGAAGACATCTGGCTTCTTACTAAACTCGAAAACTGGCAGAGTTAAGACCGGTAAGGTCTTGTGTTCAGGGACAGGGTTTCTCAAGCAACAGACCAAGAGTAGCACATAGCCACAGAGTAAAAAAAAAAAAAAATCCTCCCACCAGAACTCAACATTTGCTTTACAAAGTGCTGCTCTACCCAAACACCTATGGGATATGAAAAACTGCAGCCGGCTGCAGCGATAACACTAAGAACACGTATTGTGCTACAGATGGAAACCACACGACTTCGCGTGCTTTGCGTCTCTAAACGCACATGCATCCTAACTTTGCCAGCAGTTAAGGCCGGTACCAAGTGGAGCGGCCAGGCACGGCGAAAGCCTGTCTTTCGCTCAGCATCTCCATCAGCCCGCTGCTGCCGGCCCCCGCGCCGCCTCTCGCGGTACCGAGCCACCCGCCCGGCGGGCGCACCGCGGCGCAGGCAGCGCTGCTCGGGGAGCCGCCGGCCCCGTTCGCTCCTTCGGGCCGGCGGAACGAAGCCGAGCCGCCGGCAGCAGAAGTTTGCTGGGGAGGGACGGGGCTCCCGCAGCCGCGACGGCCGGCGCTCCTGCGAACCCGCGGGAGCCGGAGCGCTGCGGGGCGGGAGCAGCGCCGGTCCCCGGTTCCGTGCAGCGGGCGGGGCGGGGGGACCGCGACACTCGGGGCGGGAGGTCAGCGGGGACGAGAGGGACCCGGACGCGCTGCGAAGCCCCGGTTGCCACAGCAACGCGGCGGCGCCTCTCCCCAAACTTTGGTCGCTATAACGACGGAGCTGCGGCCGCGGCCGCGGCATCCCTCGGGCGGGCGGGTCTGCGCCGCGGAGCCGTCGGGGCAGCGCTCACCTATGGTGGAGACGACGGTGCCCACGAAGTAGAAGGCGCCGGGGAAGTCCCAGCGAGGTCGCAGGGCGTCGACGCGGATGCCCGCGGCCCTGGCCGCCTCGTAGCTCCTCAGGAAGGCCCGCAGCTCCGGCGGGCTGATGTTGAAGATGCGGCTGAAGTTGTGGAGGGTCCGGTTCCAGCGGAGCTGCGCCGCCGCCTCCGACGGGCTCTCGAGGGCCGAGAAGACGGTGGCGCCGGCGCTCAGGTACGCCGCGATGAGGGCGGCCAGCAGCAGGAACCGCCCGTTGTCCTCGTTGAGGGGCGCGAGGCGCCGCCGGCGGCAGGAGCCCACCGCCCCCCGCGGGGGCATCATCCGGTGCGCGGCGCGGCGGGCGCGGCGGGCGGCGGGCGGCCCCCG
>VZRR01000014.1:168975-191333 GCA_013398015.1 Oreocharis arfaki | reverse complement strand
CGGGCCGCTGGAGCCGCCGCTGCCGCGCCCTCGGGGGGCCGCCGCGCCCGGCCCGGGGGAGGGATGGGGCGGGACGGGGCCGCCCTGCCCTGCCCTGCCCTGCCCTGCCTGCCGCTCCCCGCTTCTCCGCTCCCACCGCAGCACCGGCCGGGCAGGGGGGACACGGCGGACGCGCTGGTCCCTTGCCATGTGTGGGATGCGCCTTGCCCGCTGCGGGGGTGGTTTGGCTTCAAAACCTTTCCTCTATGCCCGGTGCCAGCAGGGTGTTTTGGGGCGAGTTGGTGGTAGTCGGTGGAGCGCTAATTAATTAATTTCAGCCATTTCTAGGTGCACGAATCGTTGTTTCTGATCTGACTCCACAGAGGTAGACCCAAGAAAATGATACATTTTGGTTTCGGTGCCAAATGCCCATTTAATCTTAGCTAGTGTCTGAAAGGTAATTTTTTCCCCCCTAAGATGATGGGTTCTGTCTTTGCTGTTTGCCTTGGAACAAACACTGTAGCCTTTCTTATCTGTTATGCTGCAGTAAGAACTGCAGTCCTTTCCTGGGAGGCTTGAAGTAAATAAATACATTCATTTTTTTAAAAACAAAATGAGAATTCACAGGGATAAAATATTGCAAAGAGGATGGGAATGATGCCAGTCCTGCAAACATATGTGTAGGGGTTGATAACACGTGTAGGAAAGATCTGTGCTTGGAGGAGGAAATGCTCCCCAGAATTTACAGTTGCCAGTGTCAGTCTCACTGGGATGGGAGCTTGTGCCCTGGTTTATGGGTTTTTTTAGCCTAGGTTCTATTTTTTCTTTTTTTAATACAGGAAAATATTTGCTGCCTCTTGGTAGCTGCATGATGTCTTTTAGCAAAGGGCTATTTGCCATCACTAGAACCTCTCCATAGCTTCACACATTTATTTCTTATTTTGGATCTGAGAGATTTTGCCGTGCCATGAAATTTCACGTTATTGGCAGTTATCTCTTGGCCACATCCATAGCAGGAGAACTTCCTCCCTTTCTAACAGACTGTTCATACTCGTCAGGTGAAGAAAATGGCTTGGGTTTGCACCTATGCTTCCTAGGAACAGGCCACAGATAAAATGTAATTACTTACTTTACAAAGTACTCTAACTGAAGTATCAGGTTTTGGTAGCCGCTAAGGTGTCTAAACTTTGGGGTTTTGCCATTATTGCTTTTGTGCTAAAGCATTTTGTTCAGTAGAGGTGAAAGGAAAATGTCTAGAAGTATCAAAGAAGATTTCCAATCTCCTGTTGTGCTCAAGGCGACCAGTACCACATGCAACCCTTAAGAAAAAAAGTGGCTTCTATTTCAAAGTGTCAATTGTGTCCCATTATAAATACTAAAACTGAATAAAAATAAAATAATTAAACCAATAAATCACAAACCCAATAGCTGTGGGAAGCTATAGCAGATCTCAAAGACAAAAGAAGCAGAAAAAAAATTGGGAAAGTATATCAGACCTAATCAAAAGCCCATTGAAATGAGTGGAAAATCTCCCTTAATACGTCAGATAAGGGCCATTTAGTGACAATGGCTATAGTTAGAAATAATTTCCACTCTGGTAATCCAGGAATGATTGCATGCAATCCACTGTGTCAGGTGATGTAAAACTAAGATAATTTACCTGAATTTGCAGGAATTTTGTTGCTGCAGATGGGTATCACGGTTTAGATTCCTGGCGTTTCTGTGGTTGCAGGAGAAGTAAGACTGGGGTTTTTTTGTTTGATTGGTTGTTTTTCTTGCTGCTTTTTACTTTCCTATTGGGAACATTCAAAATTGAGGGTTCAATTCTCTGGAGTCCTCAGCAATTTCACCTAATGTGAGAGGCCCCTGATGTTTTTAGTGAGAAGCCAGTTAGCAAAGTTTGTGTAACTCGTATTCTCACCGTGCCCTGCATTGTCCCCTCTTGGGGGATGGTTGGCTCCTAGGTGGGGACTGAAAAATTGTCCATTTCCTTGGGTGATGTGACTGAAGCGTTTCCAAGCAGTAGAAGCTGACTGGCTCTGGAGTCTGCAGTGGCCTCTCTGGAGATGTCCTGCCTGGAAAAGGATGATGCTGGTGGGATGCTGATTAGCTTGAGGAATCACATCATAGATATGAAAGCCTACCAGTAACTTTCCATGAAGAAAAAAGCTAAGCTGAAGCAGCAAGGGACGTGGTTTAGCTGCTTCAGCATGGGCAAGATTGTATTTCCAGCATCACCGAATCATGGTTTCTAAGAATTCGAGCTGTTGACAGATTTTCAAAATGTTTTGACAACTCATTTCACTAAGATTTTTTTACTTGGAGTCTTGAAAATTTGTCACCGTTTTGCAGAAATACTTCAGGTTTTTTTGGTTATAAAGCTAGGGGAAAAAAGTTGGGGTTTTTTTCATTAAAATCCCACTGAAAATGTCTGTCCCTTTCCAAAGTAACTGGCTCTTGAAAAAAACTTCATTAGCTGGATAAAAATCCTCCAGAGCTGTGGCTTAAAGGAAGGTCATGGTTTCAGTTGCTCTGATCCAGATACCAGAGTTAGAGGAAACATCCTGAAGCTGCTGCTGCGCCCCTGCTTGGGTAACACTCTTCAAGGCTGTTATATGGTTAAATGAATGATGTTTTTCTAAATTTTCTTGAATAATTGAATCGAATCTTGAGCGACTTGCTGAAAACATCACTGTCTTTAAAACTGTTTGCCTGGAATTTTTTTAAAAGCTGGTGGTCAGCTGTAAATTGGGCTTTATGCTAAAATTAGATCCCTGAGATGTGAGAGTATTGTATGCATGGCAGCAGCCATTTGGCTTGTCAGGAGGTCAGTGTTTGTGAAAGCAATTATTTTAATAACCAAAATGTGATGTTTACATTATTAGCTTGGCTGTTTAAAGCTCATGCAAAGAAATGAGATGGGCTCATTAAATGTTTAATTAAACCATTGTCTGTAAATAGGTTGTACTGCTAAACATCACATCTCTTTATTAAAGAATAAAGTTTAAAATGGTATTTTAAACCTGAAAAAGACCAGTTACTATTATTCCTTTCAAGGGAATAGTTATTTCCTTTTTTTTCTTTTCTTTTTCCTTTTTTTTTTTTCCTTTTTTTCCCTTTTTTTTTTTTGTGGGTAAAATCCTCCAAATTCCCAACCATGGTTTGACTGTGTGACTCATAAGCTAATTGGCAAGACCACTTCTTTCAGCTTCAGGGATACCAAGACCTCCACAGTTGTGTTCTTGGTTCCAGTACAAGCTTCACTCATGCATGTCCCCATTGACCTTGTAGCAAATATTTGCCAAGAGAAAATATCAAGTACATCATTCAGGAGCTTTTTACCACTATATTGGCATGGAAATGTCTCAAGTAGTTATTTGGAAGTGTCTCATACAGTCTGAAGGTAAACATGCCATACAGTCCCTGACCTGAAATGTACAGCTTGTTTGCAGTGGCTGGACATATTTTCTACCTCCACAGTGACCAAAGGCAAATAGATTTGTATGTGCTGCTGCAGCTGGAATTAATGTGCAGACGTTTTTGTGTTGCTCTTCATACAGCCCAATATGGGCTGCATTAATTAGTTTTTGTCTCTAACATGTACCGAGGAAATTATTTTTCAGTGAATGGCCTTATGGTGAGCCTGGGTGCTTGACAAGCTGTGCAGGCAATGGGATGGTGCTCTTCTTCACTTGTACCTCCTACTGGATTTCAGGGGACAGTCTCCTTGGTATTACCTTGTAACTAAAAGAAAGGGATGAGGTAATTGGTAGTCTATACAATCAGGGCCTTGGTAGCACTGCGAGCAAAGGTTTCAGTCATAATCCATAACAGAAATGAATATACCCATTTTTTAAGTTAGAAATCTGGATACTTTAGGATAGAGGCTTCTTCCCAGTACCTGACTTAGTGTGGTGACAGATTAAGACAGTGAAAAGTATACTAACTACAAAGTACTTGGGGATGAGTGTGTGTTTCCATGGAGCCTTACATGTTACAAGTGTCTCCTCAACCTCCCCAGGCACTTTTGTAGATTTTGAAGCAGAAGACCAGTCCTGTGACCCAAATGGCCTTTTATATCCTCACGTCTTCTCTCTGTATCAGGGTGAACTTTTAGGGAGGGGAGAGAGAAGACAGGCAGGATTGTTACTGGTCTTGAAGCCATGAGTTGCCTGTTGCAGACAATTTGGTTGAAAACTAAGACTTTTTACAGGTTGACTAGCGGGTGGTCCGTGTGGAGTCTTGGCATGAAACTGTTTCCAGGTAGCAGGGCTGTGTTAGCCCCCAGCACTCTGCCAGTAGCACTCTGGCTTTCATGGGAGCAGAGCTGAAGAAACTGATGAGATAAACTTGAGAATCTTTTGGGAACCATTTGTTGAACTGCCAAACTCAAAATCAAGTCAGGGTGAGAAGTATGGATCAGCCAGTGCAGGTTTTGGTTTGCTAGGTTGAACTGCAAGGGGATGCTAAGCTGTAGGGAAACAGGAGTATTGTTAACCAAAGACATGGTTTTACCAGGAGAATATTTCCACAGGTTTAAGAGAAACAGGAAGCAATTGCAGTTCGAATCAGAGATTCCTTCATTCTTCCTGCCAATTTATGAATATGCAATGGCCTTTTGTTTTTATTTTTCCTGAGGCCCAGTGATCTAACTACTACTCTCTCACTTTCACTGCTCTCACTGAGAGAGAGAATGATCTAATTAGTGCTGCCAATTACATTCAATTTAAATCTGATGAATAGCCAATTTCAGAAGGCCTGATTCTGTCTAGTGCTCCGAGCATCCTGAGCACGTCAATGTGTTCTCACTTGCCTGTACTGCCGTTGGAAGCTGGAGGCACCCTGCATTTTGTGCGGGTAGTTCTGTGTTCACATGACTTACTTTCCTCACGATTCTGGTGGTATGAGACCTTGCATTTCATGGGAAAAACTTCCACTCTGGTGGCTTATGTTCTGCCTGCATTAGCTTTTCTAATTTGTTTTTTCTATTATTGCTTTGCGCAGGGAAATCTCAGTCAGTGCCTCGGCATGCAAGGGATTTTTAATACATTTTAATAATGGAAAGCTGCTATTCTGCTACTCAGGAAGATGCAGCTCTGTAATATTTCTGAGGCCCTGCAAAGGATGATTTCTGAATGCACAACCCACTGTTGAGTTCATGTACACTATTAGGCAACAAACTAGTTACCAGATTTTTTTTGTATCTCACCTTGTTCAGCCTAACCGGGGCATGGCCTTTCAGGAGAGGTCAGCATCCTTCAGTTCTTCTAGTGTACAGCTCAATTTTTGAAGGGACTGAAAGGTTAGTTAGGTAGTTCTGTAACCTGCAATTTCTCTTGACAAGAATTTGGAGGAAAGAAGAAGAGCTCTTTGTAAATCTCTCTGTTAAGGTTAGAGATGTGGCCCCTGTATTCTGTGGCTGAGGTTCACGGTGCGGATGGGAGGGATGGACAGACTGATGCATGGATGGATGGATGCAGAAACCTGAAGAATGGGATTGGTGCAGCTCCTGAGGAATCTGCGTCCTCCGAGTCCATGCTTGCCTGTGTACCAATGAGCTGCAGGGAGCTTGCCAGGAAGGGAAATAATTTTAGAGTGTGATTTGGAAAATGATTCAGTTTAAAAATTGCTATTTTTGAAGGGCTACTTTCAGCTGGGATCCAGTCCCCAGCCTGTTCCCAGAAGCACTTGCCTTGCTGCAGCAGAGCGTGGAGAAAAGTGGAGGAGGAATGTCTGTCTGGGAGCTGGCAGCCCTGAATCTCGTGATGCTGCTGAGGAAACAATTCATGGGCATGGGGCCTCCTTACATTTCACATCCCTTCCTGCATGTGGCAGGTGAGTGTTTAACCCAGCTAGGTTGGTGAACATGGCAAAGGTCACTCTGCCCACCCTCTCTCCCTCCCTCCATGCTCGAGGTGGGTCTGGAAAAGGGGCTGCTGGGCAGACAGAGTTTTGAGACAGGAGAGCCTACTTTATCCTGTTGACATAAAAGCCAAGGATGGCATGAGGAATTTATTAATCAAAGTTGTGAAATGGCAAACACCTTTTTCATGCCATTTGAAGATGTACTGTGTGTATTAGACAGAGCCTGTTGGTGCAGCTCCTGCAAATCTTTCCAGCCAGCGGCACTGCAATGAAACCGGCTAAGCTGACACTCACTCCATCAGGCTGAGGCTTTACAGAAGTTCAGAACAGGCAGCATTTGATCACAGCACTGAAGAAAATATTGGCAGCCCCTTTGGCCTGTTAGATTTGCTTTCTAGGCTGAGAAGTTTCAGAGAGCGATCCTGTGCTGATTACACCTGCCAGTTATCAACAAACAAAGGTTAAAATGTCCCTTCTGCCCGAGATTTGTCCCTCTTGTTTCTTTCAGGTGGGTGCTGGCTGATGCTCCTCTGAGGTCATTTACCCTGGTAAGCTTCTCATAAACAGGTTCCACTTGTGACTAAGCAACTTCACACAACTTGGTTTGTTCTCGAGGATCCGTGGAGTCGAGGTGTATGGCTGAAGATTTTGCTCTGCTTCCTGTGCAGGTATCAGGCACATACAAGGAAAGCAACAGATCATCTTTGGAATAAATTCTAAGCTCCTGCTAGGAAGCAGAAGGTGATGAGAACATCGTGGTGAGGAGGGCTTCCTTTTACAGCTGTCCATTTTTGCTTCATATGCAGTGAGCAAATGGGGAACTGCATCAAGCTTTTTTAAAAAATTAAAATTCCAGTTTGCTATGTAGAGGGTCTTAAAGGACCTTTCCAGATTAAGACTTTCTGTTATTTATGGCCACGTAAACGGTGTTACATATGTAATACCAAAACATTCTTTGAGCATGTTATGAAAGAAAGACAACTGCTGTGCCACTGAACATGCAAAACTGTGCCAGGGAAAACATTCAGGACCAGAGTAATTTTCATCTCTCTTCTTCTTAGCCTGGAAATGAACTTCAGCCTCCCATTTTCCTATTTTTAGAGATGGCCATATTCACCTGGGCACTAGGGGAAAATGAAATGAAGCCGTTTGGCAGCATTTTGCAGTCATTTCACAAAGGAGCAGTCAAAGTGGTGTAAAGTGATTAAACTTGTTACAGTGGCTTTAATCCATTGTAGGTGTACTGTGGCCCGTGCTCTCACTTTGGTTTTAGAGCACTGGGGTATTGATTTAGCATTTAACAAGCACTTATCTAGTGCAGATGCATCAGTGGAAACATTAGAAATAAAAAGGCGCAATGAAGAACATATGATATTGAATCCAAACTACGCGGTGTGCCTCAGGTCAGAAAGAGCTGAGGTAAGGAATGAGGTGAGCACAAAGGAGTAGTGGGATGAAGGGTGCCTAAGAGCGGACACTGCAGGAGTGGAGTAAATAATGGTGACTCTGAGGGCACTCTGTGCCTGAGACATCACCTCTGTCGCTCTGCTTCTGTGAGAAGTGCAGGAGGCATGGATGGAGAATAGAAAGGAGCACAGACTTTAAAAGCCTTCTGGAAGCTCAGGCTCAGAGTCCTCTCAAAAGATTTCCTTCCAGCTGCACAGTCCCCTTGCTGGCCCTTCAGGTGTGTTGGCTTCTAGTTAAGATTGGTCTAGCGCAGAGGCTGGGAAGTTTTCAAGCAGCACTTGCCAGAGTGTATTTTAATTTTCTAAATCAGAAGTTCAGTGGGCTCACAGAGGTTTGGGAGATAGGGGATTTGTCCCACATGGAAACGAGCTGCCTCCAGGCAGGAGTGTCATGTCCCGCTGGCACGTGGGGGCTGCTGGCTTCCCTGGGATGCTTGGCTGTATCTCAGGAAGGAGCCATTCCCATTTTACAGTGACTCTGTGTCAGATTCAGCCCATGGACCATCCACTGCTCTCATCTCCTGACTCCTGGTCTAACAGCCGGGCCGTCTGAGTCAGCCTCAGGAAACACGGATTTCTCACCAGTTACAAGCTGATACATTACATTACCTTGATCCCATAATTTCTCTTCCAGTTGCCTTACTTACCTTTCTGACCTTAGTCCTGTTTCTCTCCCTAGGCTGAGACATACTCCAGAATAGAATGGCTTTTATTTTGATGCGTTATCATAGCTCCATCGGAGATGAAAAGAAATCATGGCAAGCTTCCCACCATCCATGACGGAAATAAAAGAGAATCCCACTGGTGTGAGAACCATTGTACTGGGGAGACCTTGTCATGCTCTTAATGATATAAGGGGAAAATACTCTGCTGTGAAAAAGATGTGTTCTAGCAAGCAGGCTTCATTTCTGTCCAAATGCCAGCGTGGCTTATTATTATCTAATGAAGTGAAATATATTCGTGCTCTCTGAAGCTGACTGTGTTGATTTAATTTGTGTTTTATGATCAAGATTCTAGATTTCATATCTTTTATGTTTTATAAGTAGTGAGCAGGGATTTAGCTGCATAAGACACATTAATATCAATACAATATAACTCCCCAGGTACTTCTTTAAAGACTGTTTTATACATAACAACATGGAATTTCACGTCTATATTTCTCCCATTCTCAGCAGGAAAAAACAGTGATAGCTAATCTGAAGGCAAGCACACATTTTATTATTGCTCTCAGAGCAGTAAGCATTTTTAGTACTCTGAATTTTTCCTGCTGACAAACAACAGGCAGTGTATAACACAGAAATCAAATAGATGCTTTTTTGTGGACTGGGCTGGGGAAAGCAGCAGAACAGTCTCAGGTAAGAAATCACAGGTTATTATTTATTTTACGTGATTTCATTGTGCTGCTTTCAGAGTTTTTCTGCTTTAGAGAACTGGTATGCACTAAGTGAGAGAGATTCTGCTTCACTATGAAATATTATTAGAAAAGGAATGTTCAGTTTTCTAGAGAAAATTTCCTGGGCCTGCTTCCTTCCTCCTGAATAAAAATGTTCCAAATACTTTTGAGAATGGAAATAGGGAGGAAAAAAGGCATGTTTTCCAAGTAAAATACGTTAATTTTATTTTTGCTCTGTCCTTACAAACCATGTTTCTGACTTTCATGCCAACCACTACATTTGTCTCTCTGTGCTAAAAGCCAATTTTCACATCTTAGACACTTGTTCATCCAGGAGAATGGAACAACTTGGGGGATTATCCTAGCCAATTTTGAGAATTTTCCAGCAGAAGGAAAGACCTCTCAGCATAACCTGAGGACTGTTCATGGGTCTTGGATGTACCAAGATGTTCTGTTTGAGCTGAGCCTGGTGAGAACTCTTGCCAGAACAGGATCTGTGCTGTGGGATGAACCGGCTGGCTGGACTTTGTGGGGTGAACCTGTGGGGTCACACCTCCATCGTGCTTACCTTCACGTAAGGAAACATTGCGTTTGTCAGAGTTTAGTCTTCCTGAAATTTGGCTCTTCTGATTTAACTCATGATTCACATAAACAAAATTCCAGTTATTCTGATGACACTTCACCAGGGTTGGACTCATGGTGACCCAGTCACAATTTTCCCTGTTTTGGGATAGCAAAGCATTCCTTTTGCTCTGAGCTGAGTGAGTAGGTCCCATTTGGCAGGTATGGAGTGTCTCTGGAGCTGTGCAGTTCTGGTTCTGAAGAGGAATGTGCACTACACCAGTCAATGGTACTGTTGTGCATTAACCCCCTGAAGCAAATTTTCCCGTCTCTGATCAAGTGATGAGGTTTAAAGGGGCTGTTGCAATACAACAGGATATAAATCATCACCTTAACTGCAGCCTGTGGTAGCTTGTGCCACGGGATTCCGCCTAACAACAAAATAAATCTATAAATCAGCTGGAAATGACCGAGGAGACGAGTGCCTGGGTTTTATCAATTGCACATTGAATAATTATGAGCTCCCAGTGTGTATGCCCAGGTCTCACACACACACACACACACACACACTGCAAGTGTACAGCTGATGGAGATGTAGCCCAGAAGTTCAGTATTTGACAGTTGTTAAGAGTTAAGAGTCACAGGGACTGCCTGACCTTAGGATTCTTCTTCTAGGCTACATTATATTTGAGTAACACTGGATTCCTTGGGACTGGAGAATATGTGAATCAGAGGGATGAAGGTCAGGGAAAGAAAAGGTATGTTTGAGCTAAAGAATAACACTGGCCCAAAAGCAATTGAGTATGTATTGCCTATGAATGCACTGAGAGTGAGAATATTTGAGACTGTTCCTAGCTATTAAAATAATTAAATTTCTAAACAGTCTTCCAATAGGAAGAATAGGAGCAAAAAGCTGGGCTGCCTGTAAGGTGGAGTCTGAAGGGTATTATATAAAGTGATGTCTGCAATACCAGTAAACTGAATTTAAAGGCTAAAGTGCTCCAAAACATGATCAGCTATTTTAAGCTGGATAACACACAGACCTCAGTCATACACAGTATTTCTTACTGATCACCACTAAAAGGGGTGTTACATTTCCACCGTCTTTTTATGGCAATATTGACTTTTGGAAGTCAAGTAGCTTTTGTAAGCTGGCTGAGGAACGCATTCAGGAAGCAAGGCTGGGGATGATTTTGCTAGAACCTCCTTTTCAGCGAGGAAAAAAAAAAGAAAAAAAGCTATGTCTGTTATAATTTACCAACATGAAAGCTCCTCAAAGTCTCCGCTGTTCAGAACCCAGCAGGAATTTTCCAACTGAGGAGGAGAAAGAGAAATGTTTACTAAAAGACAGATTGCAAACATCAAGCTGCCTGTTCTGCAATTGATCTTTTACACTGAGAATATCCAGAAGATCTATACTTAAGGTTAGGCTGTTATTTGGAAAGGCAGTAAAATACGTTCTGCTGAGAGCTGCTTCATATTAAGCCTGCAACTTGGGGAGCTTTTAAAATGCAGCAATTGCCTCGGATGTTCATTTCCAGGCAGACCCTGCTCTGTACATTTAAAGCAATGATTTGTCTTTCAGATCCAGTGGAAGTATGTTGGGTTTTTTCCTTGCTTGATTAAGAAGCATAAAAATATCGCAAAGGAGGAAAAGAAAGGCTATTATGTTTCGTTAAATGCCACACTCTAGCCCCTTCCTGAACAAAAAGAGGCAAAAAAAATTTAAAAAAAATAGACACCCCTGTGCTTAGAAGCCTGGAAGGTAGGTGCAAATGTTCTTGAGTAGGGAAGCTGTCAGATTCAGTCCATGGGGCTGCGCTAGCTCAGTGAAACACAATGGGAAAGCCCAGAAACGGGGGAATGATGTTGCCTGAACAACCATACTGTCATTTTTAGGAGAGGCACTTCTACACTTTGTCATATTGACCTTTAGTTTCTTATCACTGCAGATTGATCTCCTCTTTTGTGCTCTTTTCCCAATCTCTTTAATCAGTATTTTCTTGATGAGGAGACAACTCAGAAGAATTAGAAGATTAATTTCTACTAGGAAGAAACTTGAGTCTTTATCAACTGCCCCTTCAGTTGCTGCTGCTAGGATATTGAGACATGGAAAAGAGATTTAATGAGAGATTTAATGTTTACTGCCATGCTTCCTGCCTAGTAACATGAAACTGCATCTACATCCCCTAGGCTCCTATCTTGTACTTATGTACAAACTTGTCTTCTGTGCAGCAGCAAAGCTTTGCTAGAAAAGCAAAGAGGTTGAACAACCCTGTGGTGCCTCAGCACTTGCAGTACCAGCTGCATTCACCTCTTCCATTGCTTCTGTAACTCTCAAATCCTCTGCAATAAAGCACCTTTCACTATCATTTTCCAGCAGAGGTGCGACAGCTAGAAGCTATCTCCTTGACTCTGATATTAAATTCCCTGGTATTAATGGATTATGGCCTTCAGCATTGTCAATATTATTGAGAACAATATTGTGACACTGCAAACTCAATCAAACCTCACCTTTTACATTACTTGTTACACAGTTTTTACCTTAGCACTCTGAAAGGAAGCAATTATCCTGGGTCCATGAAAACACCTCAAATGTGAAAGACAGCAAGTGGTGATTGTTGTCCCTTCACCCTCAAAGAAAGCAGATAATTGGAAAAAATAAATAAAGACACCGGTGAAAGTAAAGGGGATATAGATGGGGCCATAGGTCATAAGAAATTCTGCCTGCTTGCATCTGCACAGTGCACTGACAGTTCAGCAGTTTCTCAAAGGCAAGTGGGTTGCTTTCACAGCATTTTTGGATGCATCTTTTGGGAGACCTGGAGCTAAGGATTGCCCAGGTGTGATTTGTAATTCTACTTCCTGCGTGTTTCCACACATGCAGTGAAAACTCCTGTACCGTCTTATTTCTGAGCATAGCTGGCTAAAGGCAAGGATCCCCAGGGAAATCTACAGCAAAATTGTGTTCCTGCTTTGTGATGACAGTTAACTTTGAGATTAAAAACTAATGAAGAAAATTCTAACTGAGCCCAAAGTGCTACTGGCTTTTTGGACTGAAATTTCAGGGTTGAATAACTGGAATTTCAATATCATCCCATATGTGTTTGTGAAGCCGTATTGTCTCAAATGGCCAGTGATGCAGTGCTTTCTCAGTCCTGCTGAATAAATCTATTTTAAGTCAATTCCCAGTAAAAGAGTTTGAAAACCTCCTCTTGCTGCTGGCATTGTTTATTTGCAACAGTAAAAGTCTGCCAAATTCCAGGCTTCATCCTGAAAACACCAGCAAAGCCTTTCATCACAGGCTTAATTCCGAAACACGTGAGTAGTTCCCAGTGACATCTGCAGAGTAAGTCATCTTCAACAGCTTAGGTTAAGCACATCCTTCCCCTGGACCAGAGGGATTTTTTTGGCATGTTTTTCAGAGCACAGCACTGCAAGAAAATGCTCACCAATAGAAGGTACCTGAGGAGTTGGTGACTGGTGTTCCAAGGAGGTGAGCGGGGCAGGGGATGGGGCATCAACCATAGCAAGCGATGGCATTTGGGAAGGACAGGAGGCTTGTCTTCGTGCCTTAAAATTTATATTCCACCTTATCCCAAAGATTTGGTTAGCTGGGAGTTTACCTTGGTCTGAGAGTGTCTTCAGGCCAAACACAATGTCAGGCTTCCATAGGCTTTGGGGATTTCTGCTGGGTTTCACGGGAGGTTTCAGGGGTTTCAGTTCCCCCGCAGACCTCTGTCCAGTGAGGGAAATGCTGCAGAGGTAGAGGATGGAATGGCACAGCATTGCTCAGCCCTCAGAGGTGTAAATGGCTGCTGGTGAAGGAGGATCTTCTGCTACAGACTAAAACCTGGCACAGACATCACTTCACTGCACTGAGTGATTTTAATCTGATGGAGCCTTTTTTATTCAAATCTCATCACTCTTGACTGACATCAGGAGTAAAAATCTTGAACAGAAATGTTTCTGTCTGTAATTAGAATTGGATTTTACAAACTTCTCCTCTCCA
This sequence comes from Oreocharis arfaki, assembly GCA_013398015.1. Lineage (NCBI taxonomy): Eukaryota > Metazoa > Chordata > Aves > Passeriformes > Paramythiidae > Oreocharis > Oreocharis arfaki. The sequence continues at coordinate 178,057 of VZRR01000014.1, read as the reverse complement.
CTACATCAACCATGCAATGATTTCTTTCAGTTCTATGCTTGTTTGGGAAGAAAGCCTGGTGTATCATCAGCATGAATTGCTCTGTAGAGAGTTTATGAGGGCAGGTGCACAGGAGGAGAGAAATGGATAGTACGGCCTTGTGTTGACAGGAACTGTTACTGGCATGGAAAAAGTTTAATTTCAGTCTCACTGTAAAACATGAAGCCAATAACTTTGTGGGTAGTGAAACTCACACCAAACACACTCATCCAAGCCTTACAAACGTGAAGAGGGCTCTGACTCAGGCAGGTCAAGGTGAAACCACCTTGCTCACAGGAAATGAAGCAGTGACAGTGCTTGGGTGGGTGGATGGCTTCATTTCAGTCCAGTGAACGTAGTGCTGTGCACAAGATGTCCTCTGGCTGTAGGATTACAGTAAGGGGCTGTGGAGTGGAAATCGGCTTGTGCAGCAGAAGCCTTAATGTTCAGGAGCTCAGAGTGTGGCTCACCAGGAATGCTCTGTAATAATGTAAAGTATGGTGGGGCTCTTTGTTCTGTTTTGTTGTGTTTTGTTTCATGAGAGCTTACTGCTGCTTTTAGCAGCCTTCCCGAGATGAGCTCTCAGCTGATGTGGAATGCATTTACAGGGCTGGCTGCGTGAAGTGCTCTCTGATGGAACAGGCTCGCTGCATTTCCAGTTTCTGCACTTGCCTTGCTTTGAACAAATGGGAAGGAAACAGTTAATGATTAAACTTAGCAGATAATACTGTTTACAGCTACTGAACACGTTAAAATTGGTTTTCTGTCCTCGTCAGCTTTGTGCCTTTGAGGATTCTGCTTGTGTATAGAGAAAAAGTCATTTTGCTCTGCTACAGGCAGCAGCACGGGAGTCCTGTGTTTGTCCAAATTCTTGCTCTGAAATCCTACTTCTGTTCTTTCTCAGCATTGCTTGTTCCAACCCAGGGTCATTCAGACTAAAAAGATATCCTTAACCTGAGGGCATGGAAAGCATGAAAGGTCTGTCAGTTAAATAAACTGGTATAATAAACTCAATAATGCCAGGGGATTATTCCTGGCAGTATTATTAAGCAGGCACTGGACCTTACCTGGAATTTTGTGCTACTTTTGCCCTTCAGACAGTCGGCCACCTCAGCCCTTGAAATGTGAAATACCACCTTTGGCTGCAGTATTTGTAATGCAGGGGTTTTTGCTCCTGCAAGCTGTGGGCTACTTGTGAGCTATCAGAACAGGCAAAAACATGTCAAATGCTCCTTAAGATGAAGTCAAAGTGGTTGCTTCGAAAGACACATTGCAAAAGGGTTGTTCTTCTAGTACAGCAGGTACCCTCTCATAAAGTGTTGGGCACCCCTGTGGTCATTATCATCAGAAGGACAGGAAGAGCTTGATGGGGTGTAGGACCAGGCATGGGGCTGGTTGTGGAGTTTGCAATTCCCTTCGCTTTCAGACTTTTGACATGAGCCAGAAAAGTGAGCCTTTGTTTTAAAAATAACCGTGGTGACCATCTGAATCATCATCATGGGCACTGAGGTGGAATACTTGCTCTCCTGAACCTTGCCTTGACAACATCTTTGCAAATCTATGGAAAATAGTGTTACTGCCTCTTTTTTTTTTTTTTTTTTTCCAGGGGAAGGTTTGCTCCCAACATAGAAGGATAGGAAAATAATCTCATGGAGTTTTATCGTTCTTTGCCAGTACATGGCAATCTCAGCTCCTGAATCTTTAATTTGTAATGAAATGCAGACTAGAGTGTCATGGTCAAAGAATTTTGCCCCTTAATACATCTTTAAATCGAGGTTTTAGTGCATATAAATTAAAAGAGTTTTAATCAGTGCACTATATATTTTTATTACTATGAATGAGCTCTAGAGACATTATTTATGAGGAATCAAGTGAGATTTTATGGTGGCAACCTTAAAGGGACTCCTTTCACAAAATTAATTAAAAGCAGCTCCACCAAAATCAGCAAAATTATATGACAGCAGGAGGGATCAGAGCTTTCTCCTCCATCTTCACCGAGCACGTCAGAATTCCTTCACAGTCTGGTAATTGACAGAAGACTAATGACTGCTGAGTGTCTGCCTCCTACACCAAGCCTTAAAACATGGTCGTGTTTTTGAGGTTTTTCTGCTCAATGGACAACCCATGATCACAACATGGAGTCTTTTTTCCAGAAATAGTAACAGAACTTCTTATCCACTGGGAGATATCTCGTCATCTAAGAATCCCCCCTCCTCTGGGGAATATTTTAAGGACAATGGACAAGTGTTGACCTCTCAGAAACAGAATAAACATGTCTCTAAAAAATAATGACTGTTTTAGGGGAAAGATTTTGTTGCTAAAGATTGAGACTGGAACTAAGCAACTAGATTTACTTCAGCTGAGTTGTAAACTGTCCTGCTTGTACAGAACACGGGAAATAAAACTGGAATTTTATTCGATGCAGTTGTAGAAGGGACCAAGAAAATAGCCATTACTGACTGAAAACTGCCTCTTGTGCACTGTTGAGAGAAGTAAGTCCCAGTGTAACAGGACCAATAAAATGTCATTAAATACAAAGAAAAAGTCTGTGTCAGTGATTCTGCAAAATTGTTTTGAGCAGCCACACGATTTTGCTGGAGATTGCTTGAAGAACGGACTGGAAATGCCTTTCCTGATGACCGATGTGCAATATAAAAGTCACATGGTTTTCCTCCATCCCATAGGGCTGGAAGTTCAGAATTCTAATCAAAACTTTTTTCCTCTGCTTAAGATCAGTACTCATAGCCCTAAGGACAGCTACACAATTTGGACAGCTTTGTGAAAGAAGATGTACTGCCTGCCATAGGAACCTAGATCCTAAAAAGTCAACGTGCAGCTGGCAGAAAAGGCAAGCAAACACCCCAATGGTTTAATATAACAGTGAAATGTTAAAGTTGTTTTGATGAAAACTCTGTTCTATCTCACTCAACTAATGCAGACATCGTCACTTAGGACCAGAGGGGATATTATGATCATCAGGTAAAAGTAGAATTTAATCCAATTATTTTTCTGGGGAGCCCAAGACATTGAGTCTAACTCAAGCATGTCTTTTGGAAAGACTCCAGCAAGTTGCAGTGATTAATCAAGTTTAAAAATGTGCATCAAGTTTCTGATTCAGACTTGCCTGGCTCTAGTTTCCAGACATTAGTTCTTATTTCATACTTGCTGTTTGATTTCTTGTTTGGTACTTACTATTTGTTTTTGTGAAAGCATTTATAATCCAGACACTTTTTAGTTTTATCTTTGAATATGACAGGATATTTAGAGCTTCCTTGACCTAAATCTCATGTTGAGCTCCTCCATATTGTGACTGTACTTTTGTAGAGTGGAACTCTTCCCAATTTCAGTCTAGCCCCATGTCTAAGAAACAGAGAAAACAAGGCAAAATAAAGAGAGGAAATGGGATGCACAGGGAGAGATGACAGAAACGTGAAATCCTTGGTTCTGGCTGATGCCGTGTCCAAACACTTGCCAGGCTGTCCATGGTAAGGGTGGGTCACAGACATGGCTTCACAGCACAAACTAGAACAGGGTCTTTGGAAGGAAGCTGAGGGGCCAGCAGGGATTTCAAGAGAGGCATGGAAAATCTTTAGAAAATCCTCTGGGCAACTCTGTTTTCTGGGTGCAAAATTATTCCTCTGTTTTTCCCCCTGCTTCCTCTTCAGGAAAGGGAGTGAAGGATGAATTACCTGAGGGAATGGCATGAAGTTGTGTCAGGGAAGGTTTTGGTTGGATATTAGGAAAAGGTTCTTCACCCAGAGGGTGGCTGGGCACTGGAACAGGCTCCCCAGGGCAGTGGTCACAGCACCAAGCCTGAGAGAGCTCAGGAAGTGTTTGGACAGTGCTCTCAGGCACATGGTGTGACCCTTGGGGTGTTCTGTGCAGGGCCAGGAGTGGGACTTCGATGATCCCTGTGGGTCCCTTACAAATCAGCATATTCTATGATTCTATGAATTTCAGTTTTATAGCATCTGTTCGCCAGTAATTCGCATCTTGTTTAAAAACCAGTGACACGTACAACAATGCATTCTGTCTCTGTCAAATATCGGAAGTGAAAAAAAGGATACATATAAATCACATTGCAACCATGGAAAAGGCCATTGTATAAATAAGGAAACAGAGGAGAAAAAGGGAAACTGTTAGATGCCTTGTTGTCCAATATATAAATTGCGACGTATAAGACACTTAAACTGCAAGGAGGAATAAAAGACACTGAAAAATAAGGGAGAAAGCCAAAAGACAACCTGAGGACACAGACTGGCAAACTGGTCTCAGCTTGCATGGTGACTGGAGCCATTCGGAAGTGGAAAAGAAAATTGTTGTTAAAAAAGCAGCATCTGTTGGGAGGTGCAGCAGCAAAGGTGGCTGTGGAATTCCCCTTGCAGCAGTTTCCTGGAGGGGACTGTGAATTACCCTCTTCCAATTGCACCTATGACCGTGGTCACAGGCCTAAAGAACCTTTGTGCACTTGGAAACTCTCTCTGCTGAGTTCAGCTGTGGCTCTGTTTAAGCAGAGTGCCAGATTGCAGCTCCAGGGGCGTTGCACAAACCTTGAAGGGACCTCCAGATGAAATACGTGCTGGCTGTAGTATTTTGGGTGCTAATAACCCGTCTAAACCTGTCTGGTTTCCACAGAGATCGCAGCAGGAGCCTTTTCTCACCAGTGCCATTCTGTGCCCTGCTTCCATATTTCTCTTGCAGAGCACTGGGGAAGGAGGAGGGAGAACTGTTCACAAGAAAGCCTCTGAAATTTAAAAACAGAAACAATGTGGTTTTCCCAGTCTTTTATTCTTAGAAATACCAGAGTGATGGTACATAGAGGGGTGAAAGGCTGTTCTGGCTGGTTTCTTTTGGTGCTCAGGGTGAGACCTTAGACCCAGCTCTCTGCCTGCAATGCCAGCCCAAGGTGGTGGTGGTGGGCTCAGAGTGGCAGCACAGGGGCAGCTGGGGGGTGTCCCTGTCCAAGCTGGTGCCTGGAGCTCTGCTCCACAGAGCTGCTCCCCCTGCATGCCCTGTTTTTGGTCAGGGTGGCTTCAAACCCTCGAGGCCTCGCCCTGTGCCACTCTGCAGGGCTGCACTGGGTAGGGGGGATGAAGCAGGCTGGGTCATGGCCTGGGGGACACCTCTGCAGTGCAGTCCATGGGCTGGGGCATGTCCCTTGTCCACAACCCCAAACAGCTCTTGGGAGGAGCTACTTCGGCCTCCTTGTCAGACATAATGTGTCCACAGGGCTTTTAATGATTCAGGGGAAGGTCTCAAGTAGGGGAGCAGAGGAGACATTCACTGACAGCATCTTCTCAATCCTTTTTTGCCAAGGTTAGAAAAAAAAAAATTGGAAATTAAACCTGGAATCTATTTCACTCTCTCCTCCTTTCTCCTCTCCTCCCCTTCTTTCTTCTGTACCATCTTCCCCGCAGAAAAAAAATCACCACACAACTCAAAGGGGACAGCCCTTCAGAAGGAGCTGGGAATGAATCTTGTTGCTGAAATGAAGAATAGAAAAGTTCTTCAAAACTTTGTCATGTATTTATAAAATACAAGACTTATGATTTATTTGTCCTCCCTTTCTCATTAATCTTTGCCATCTTCAGGCATTCAAGAAATGTATGTCAGCGCCCCCCCCCCCAATTCATTAAAAGGAATAAAAAGGTTTCCTTTATCTGCCTTCTTTTGCTGAGCATTGTAGGACTGGACTTTATGGATGTTTTTGGGAAACATTAAAAAAAAAAAAAGAAATGTATTTTGAAAATTAAATAGAACCTTAAGAGGAATATCAGCTCTCACTGCATTTGTGATAAAACTGTATGATTTAGATTCTAGGTATAGTGTAAGGAAAAGGAAGCACATATATCTTTATTTAATGCATGTGCCCTTCAGGAGTAAGGAGCCTTTGGTAACCCTTGCTTTGAACCTGCTGCCAGAAGAATCCTTGGCCTGCCAACATACACCTGCATCTAATGGACATGGCAGGACACAGGCTCTCGTGGCTTTGCAAGGGCACTGTGTCACTCCAGGATTTGTTGAAGTGCTCTTGTCACTTCAAGTTACTGATTGCAAGCCTCTCCCAGCAGCACCCAATGAATGACAGAAAGAGGGAAAGGTGACACAGCAGGGAAAAGTGGCTTCCCTGCCATTAATCAATGGTGAAAACCTACTCACATCATTTCCTCCAGCACAAATAAAGGTGAAAAATCTTGTTTCTGCTCCACAAGGCTACAGCTAAGATAGGCACAGCTTCGATTAAAATGTGCTGGGAGAGTCAGGTGTGTGTTTTGGAGCCCAAAACATGGAATTGTATGTCAGCATTTGTACTACGAGGGGAAAAGCTTCCCAGGCTCCCAGCAGCATGCCAGGATTGTATGAATATTTTCCTCTCTTTAAGCATCCACTCTAAACACAGTTTCTACAGCTTTATTAAATGGATCAGACTGTGAAAGTGGATGCTGTATATGTGTATATTACTAGTAATATTAATGTAGATGTGTTACAGTAAATTTCTAATGCATTTTCCTTTCATTCTCTTCTTTTTGCTCGTCTCCATTCTAACTTTTGAGGTGGAGCTGCTAGATCACATTTAGAGGGGATGAAGGACTGTTTTCCTTCAAGGCAGCACTGTCTCTTGCAGCTGTGGTGGTGAAGATGGGCCGCTGAGCTCTTGCCAAGGACCTGTGGAGACCTGAATTTTAACTTGTCTCAGAAGCCTCCTGTGCTTGAGAAAATTCTTGGTACTGTCAGGGGTGTGTATGAAAGTTACTGTTTGAATGTTTTTTGTAGTGAGAGACTGCCTTTCCAGCTGGAGAGGAAATCAACATTCAAAAAGTTAATTCTAGACAGTAAAAATGTACCATTTAGTGCAACTGAAGGTATGCATGCACAGAGAGTGGGGGTCAGCTGTGACCCTTCATCAGGAGTCCCAGAGATACGACCCTCTGCGGCTTCGCTTCCAGTGAATATGTTGCTCCACCTGCAAATGTATTGGATGTTAGGGCTTGAAATTGCTCTATATCTGCTCATTTCAATATAGATGAACCTGAATAAAGCCTCAGACCTGGGTGCTTCAGTATCAAGAAATCTTCTCAATAGTCAAAGATTTCTTTCCTAAATTTGATCCGTTTCTTTTTGGTTTTTACCTTCTTTCCTTTCTCACCCAAAGCTACCCTGAATAATAGTGCATTTTTAAAATTGACATCTTAGACTATTTAGAATTATTTGTGAGTAGTTACCATGTACCCTCTAACACTGCTATTAACTTGCCCAGCTGATGTGTGTATGGTCGTGTGAGGACGATTTGTGGGCAGGGTTGCTTCTCTCCTATGCTCAAAGCTGGTTTTGGTACAGCTTTCTGTAATTTATCTCTCTCTGTTTCAATGAATTTAGGACACCCCTGCCTCGCCAGTGTATTTCAGTCTTTACTCATTTTTGGAATTTTCCTGCTGAACTTTAGGTTGTTAGTGGAGATGATGGGAAGTGAGACATACAGCCCTTTAAATCCCTCTGTTACAAATTTGTGTGCTGTAGGTAACTGAGACCACTTACGTATCAGCCTCAAGGTGAAGGTAATAAATCTTGCCCATCCATGGGGCACTTGGCCAAGTGACTGATTAAAAGCAATCTTCACAGAAATTGTTCTCTCTGCAAGTGGCCCATAAAACCCCAAACCAATCCCTCTTTTCTTAGTTGCTCCACTACCTGTAGTAGGAGAAAGCTGTTGGTCCTCTGAGAAGACTTGAATATCCTCCTTTTAAACTTCTAGCACTACTCTTCACTGCTGGCCACTGTACCCTGCAGGTACTCAGTTCTGCTGAACACCTGGGCTGCACAAGAATGAGAATTTGTATGTTTTCTTCTCAATGCCTTTAGGCTGCAGGTGTCAGCCTGCAGACAGAGTTTCTGGAGAAGGCATGTCCTGCCCCAGGAGAAGAAGCTGGAGCAAGCAGCAAGGCTGCCAGCAAAAGTGCTTTTTGGAGGCAGACAAGCGGCTGATTGGCAGTGTTGGGGAGGCAGGGGAGTATTTGGGTGGGGAAAGAAGATATTGAAACAGAGAAGAGGTTTTAACTGAAAATGTATGGTGGGCATAAGGGAGATAAAACACTGCTTAAGAAATTGTGTGATTTAAAAAATACATTATTTGGCTGTCAAGTGAATTATAGAGGAGAAAGGGAGATTATTCATTAGATGCATCATAGCGACAGGACATAAAGGATTAGACATGCTGTGTGAGCCATAAAGCTTTCACCAAGCAGGGAAAGAGTAATGATCTTGGTTTTATTGTGCTGTTTTCAGGCTGACAAAGTTCTAATTTTGTTCCAAAAATAAAGTTATGAACCAAATAGAAAGGGCTCTTAAATTGTGTGTGTTTGCTTCTGTGATGGTGTTGACTGTGCCTGAGACAGTTTGATAACTATCTGTCAGAGGTGTAGAGAAACCTCGTGCTTCATGGGAGCCCAAATAATTCTCAAAATAAATGCAGGAAAATTTCGATTAGCTTTCTGGCTGTTTTCATTTGCTTCTGCAGCAACCCCTGTTAGTGCAGGAGGAATACCCAGTGACTTGCAAGAACTGGCACTCAGACCACAGCCTCTCGTGGGAGGAGGGCTGTATTTGATGTGCCTGTGCTGGCTCTGTCTTTCTCAGCCCGGAGTCAGGAAACGGTCTCCAGAAAGTGCCTTGCCTGCCTCTCACCCCCACTCTTCTGAGTCACACGGGTACATATCCATCCATCAGCCGTGGGGAAAGCGCTGCTGCCACCTCTTGTGGCTGTGCTGCTCCAGCACCACTGACCCCAGCCAGCCAGAAATATCCAGCTTGCCTTTCACACAAATGCCAAGCCCGCTAAAAACAGGTGAAGGTTCCATGTCAAAGCTGGAGAATCGACCTAACAAAGGAATACCAGTGGCCTGACTTCAGCTGGGATAGAGTTAATTATTCTTAGCAGCTGGTACACTACTGTTCTGAATTTAGGATGAGGATAATGCTGATAACACACTGATGTTTTAGTTGTTGCTTGATTGCTGCTCAGGGACCAGCTGGGCGCCGTTCAGCAGGTGGTGAGCAATTGTATTGT